>OZ030019.1:60756125-60978625 GCA_964023405.1 Apodemus agrarius | reverse complement strand
ATATATATACATATACATATATATACATATACATACACATACACACACACACACACACACACACACACACACACACACATATATATATATATATATATATATATAGAGAGAGAGAGAGAGAGAGAGAGAGATTGAGGAAAAAGAGATACACAGAGAGACACACAGAGCTAAGAGCACAGAGGCATGTCCCAGCACACCTGTAGAGGTCAGGGGACAGCCTCTGAGGCTGGTGTCGTTGTATACTGCCCACACCAGTCTGGCTGACTGAGCTTCCACCATGGAGTCCCCTGTCGCTGCCTCCTATCTCACAGAAGGAAGGCCGAGATCCGGCTTTGTTCTACTGTGTCTGACTTCATGTGAGCACCGAGAATCCATGAGGGCGCACTATAAAGTTGGGACATCGTTTCATTCTGGGGCTGCTTATGTTGTGCTGTGCTATCACACACATCTGGAGCTAATAAACTTATGAAGGGTTTTATTCAGCTCACAAGGTGGAGGTCCACAAGCACGGATCTACATTTGTTTGGCTCTGTGAGGGCCTGATGGCTACAGCAAAGCATGCCGGGTAATGTCACGTGATGGCTAGGCAGGCAGGAAGTAGGGAGAAGTGCTCCCAGGGAAAGTCATGGATGGTGCCTTCACACCCCAATCTTGTGGAAATTAACCTGCCCCTTCATCCTGACTAACTCTAATCACCCTACACACACACACACACACACACACACACACACACACACACACATCCCAGTGCCCCTTTACCTAGATCCTGCCCAGACTTCGGTTTTCCACTACCTCAGTAGCAGCACACTGGTGACCGGATTTTAGAAAACAAATCGCTGTTGAACACACAGAAAATATAGCCAGACTAGGCTCAGTGTATAAAAGAAACCCCAAGACACCTCACCCCATTCTTTCTCGGCACTTGCTCACTGCAAACCTGATCTGATCATGCAGTGCCACGATTGGTCTTTGTTTCATGCACTTTTTCAAAAAGCGCACATTTGTAGAATCCCTTTCCTCTGAAGTGGATTCCAGCCATGCCATTTCTGTGGACAGATGCCAGATAATCAAGGAAGAAAGGCTCTCAACCCTGCCTAGGGGTACTTTGTCCAAACTAAAGTCTAGGACTCTTTAATGAGATTATCCCAACCATGAAATCTTGATCTAAGCCACTAATTAAACAGCAGACTAACCAGTAATGTTTTCTCTGTGAATCCAACCTCCTCAGCTGGGTTAGAAATGCCGGTAGGTGCTTAGGGCATGGATGCTTGGCTAGTATGTGAGCCCCTGAGTTCAAGCACAAGCAATATACACATACACACAGAGCGGGTGGGGAGGAATGAAAGGAATGAGGAAGAGAGGGAAGGAGGGAGGACGGGGAGAGAGGGAGGGGGAGGAAGGAGGGATATTTTAAGACTTTGTTGTTCTGGTTGACACACACAAAGCAAACAAACAAACAAAAAGACCTCACTTCCCAAATATACAACCTACAACCTACAGGTACTCATCAGTGCTGAAGATACAACATGCCGAATAAGACACAGCACTAATCATTGACAGTCTGTATAAACTATCGTGAAAATAATTTTTAAAAGAGAAAAGCATATATCCCACCTACAAAAGGACCAGGGAGCAAATCCGGAAGTTTGTGACTTGAGCTTCTTAGACAACAGGGCTCCTCATGGTCTCATAGTTTTACTTCCTTTATTGCTATGATGCAGTTGGGTAATAAGTTGACAATTTAAATCCATATCCCTTCAGGTTGAGGGTATTGTTCAATTCTGGACTTGGATCTTGGGGCATTGTGCACGTGCAGCATTGACAAAGTGAGGGCTATCTCATAAAGACGACGGCATGTGGTGCTTCACTGTCCTCTTCTGAAGTTAGGATTCAGGTGTGGTTATTTGTCTATGTGTGCCTCTCCCAAACGAGCAAAATATGACCATCTAGTAGCTTACTATATATGCAATCCATGCAAAGTAATCCAACTGCTTGAAGATTAGCTCGGCTATTGTCAAGAACCAGGGTAGCCCACTAAGGAGCAAAGAGAAATTTTAAAATACGACTAACAGTAGCAACAATGTCACATCTCATTGTTGTCAACAAATAATTGTGCTAAAAGTAATCCAGGAGAATGGTTATTCTCCCTCAGGCTCAGAGGGCATTGGGACTAGGTCTTAACTGAAGCATCTTAATACTATTACAAGAAGCCAATTGGTTATCTCGAGATTTTTAGCTTTGCAATAACCCTGAATGATGTGTAAAAAGGACTGGACCACATGATATCTAAAACCACCTTCGAAAAATAAATCCTGGTCTGGGGATGCAGCTCAGTGGTAAATGGCTTACCTAGCAAACTAGCCCTGAGTTTCAGCCCCTGTGCTATAAATAAATAAATAAATAAATAAATAAATGGATATGAATGAATAAAAATAAATTCTGTGTTTCTCCAGCTATCTCAACATGTCAAAACACAGATGTGCATACCAGTAATTTACACATAGTTCTTGAGACAAAATAGCGTCAATTAAATCACAACAAATAAGTCAGCTTCTTCATTTTATGTGTTTAGATACATGACTTAAATCTTATTTCTCCAGAGTATTAGTTTCATGATATAATCTAACCAAAACTTCCTTGAGCTTCAAGGATGAGTGAGACTGTCGGTATGAACATGCGCTTTTTCCCTGTACTGAAATACAGACACAGAGCAAAGCTATGCACCTGCTTCATATTTACCAGAACTTCTTGTCTCATTCAATTACAAGAATTGTTAACAACTGGTCCCCTTTTAAATGGCTATTATTGACTTACTGTCTTTGGAGTCCTCTTTTATCAAACCCAATGTAGCACTGCCTATTAGCATTTAAAAATCCTTTCCCCAGACAGGCATGTAATCCCAGCATTTGGCAGGCTGAGGCAAAAGGATTAAAAAATTGAGGGCAGACAGGCTACTTAAAGAGTTGAGGTTAGCCTGGCTTACATAGCTCTTTGGGTCCAGCCTGAGATACATACTGAGACCTTGTTTCAAAAGAAACCAAAAATCTATGTCTGGTCATGCATTTCTTAGGCACTGGTTAGACTAAATGCTTGCTACACAGCTAAAAAATTGGTCTACATTTTCTAGGATAGTATACATGCTGCTGTTCTGAATAATTTGTCTACCAGGTCATTTTTGCTATAGCTATAAGGAAGATCATTACTCTTTTGCGTAGACATCCAAAGTTTACTAAGCCATCCATGCCCAAGACAATCTGCCCAAAGACATGGTTTCTCTTGATGACCTTCCAAGGATGACAAGTTGGGTCGATACCACTAACCCTGAGCTGCTTCTGGGCCCTTCTTTTCTGTCCTCTCAACCTTTGTGGGTACCCGTTGCTGTATCCCACTCCCACCGTATCCTGCCTGTATTCAACACACCTGTTATAGTTCTCCATAGAGTTCTGGCACACCCATAACCCCTCTACTCCACTTTCTCAGATTCTTAGTGACCTCACCATTACCGATGTAATATAGTCCGTACCCCAGCCTCTTGATCTTGGCCAAGACCTTCCAAATAGTCTACCTTCTCCTCAGCTCAGCACCCACTCACAAGAGTCAGTCTAGAACATGTATGACTTCAATAGCTGTGCTTCCTCCCAAGTCTCTTTCAAGTTTACCCAACAGTACCAAGCTTATTGCTCTTCTTACCCCTTTCACTACTTTGACTCCAACTAGAAGGTCCAATCCACCAGCTCCGTTATAGTTGCCCTCAAACCTCAGTTTCTTTACCGACACCCACATATGGTAGTGAGCCTTTACTTGCCTTCCACGACTTCAGAATTACCTGCACTCAACAACTGCTACAAATATATCAAGTACAAAATTCCAGAAAGGAATAATTCGTACGTTTTGAGTTGTGAGCCACTCATAGCATGAAGCATCTCTCCTGAGTTCTAAACTGTCCTTCCAAGCTTTCGCCCAGAATATCCAGTTTGTGAACATTACCCATCCAAGGGGCACTAGGTACAAGTAGATGTCACAGTACCTGCCATGGTACTACAGTGCTTATCCTCAGAGTAACCCTTATTTTCTCAATAATTGCCTCAGATTATAAGAGAACAATATAAATAGTTACACTATACAGTTGATCTTTTTATTAATGTACTGCTTACATAATTTATATTGTCACCAATACATGTATGTAGGAAAAACAACACACAGTATACATAGGGGTCAGTGCCATCTGAGATTTCCAGGATCCACTGGCAGTCATGAGGACAGCTGTATAATTTACATGCTATGGTGCAGCATTATGACCACTCAAGAACCTTTCAATTACTGCTGTCCCTTCCCTTCCCTTCCCTTCCCTTCCCTTCCCTTCCCTTCCCTTCCCTTCCCTTCCCTTCCCTTCCCTTCCCTTCCCTTCCCTTCCCTTCTGTTTTCTATTCTTCCAGCAAAACCCCAACCCACACAAGACCTCACTCTTTATTTCCTCTGCATTACATCCTAAAAGCCCAGTATGGTGAAGAAAAACACAGAGCCGGGCTGTCTGCTCTCCTTCTAATTCATGACCTTTTCAACTGCACTCTCAGCCTTTTCTGGCAGCCTCCCTCTTTGTCCCAAATTTATTACTCTCTCCCTTCACAGCAAAACCATTTCCACACTGTTCGTCCTCCCCAGGATCCTGCTCATGCAGCCTCCCTCATTCTCAACAGATACCTGTAACTTTTAATTCCCTGTGAAAATAGGGATTACTCCACAAAAACAATTTGTCACTTTCCCACCAGAAGAACTGACTGACCCTTCCGCTTTTTTTTTTTCTGGCCCACCCTGATGGATTGTCCTGAATCCTTAGCTGAGGTCAAGTCTTTCACTGTACGCTGGGTCCTGCCCCGCCTCCCCTCTACTGCCCTGTCAAGAGCTCTGCTGCAAAATGAACCCTGCCCTTCTCCATCTTCCTCTCCACCAGCACATCTCATTTGCATATCAGCACGCTGCCACCTCGAACCCTATTTCTGATGCTCTTTACATAAAGCAAGCTCCTCCTATAGTTACCTACTTACAGCTTTGATGGCTGCTGCTGCTGATCGCACTCCAAGCCAACATTTGTCCCTCTGAAGTCACTCTTAGGAAAACCCCCACTGAACCAGGCTGCTAAATCCAAGGCTCAAGTCTCTCTCATCAACATCTCACAAGCCTTTTAATAGTCAGCCTCACCCCCCTGCACCAGTTCCTTCCTGTATCTGCATCCCAGAGCCTAGGAGTTCCTGACACACATTTAGGAACTCAGTAAAGACCCACAGAATGAGTAAATAAATTCGTTTGATTTAAATCTAGACTGTTCAGATGTTTTACACTAAATAATCTCAGTATGAAATTACAGTAAATGTCAAGGACATGATTGCTTTCAGAATTTTAGCTGCCAGGATCTAGGTGATCAGTTATCTAAATAAATGGCCAATTTTCTAAAGTGATGCATTTCATACAAATGAACAGAAGATTTTTCAATCATGGGAGGTGTATGCATTAGAAGTACTTGTCCCTTGAGGCAGCCAAAAGTTTGCAAAAGGCATTATTTTCCCCAAGTAACATAGTTCGAAAAATATATTTTGCTGCTATATTAGTCAATTCTCTGTTGCTGTGATAAAACACCATGACCAAGAGTAACTTAAGATGTGTGTGTAAATATATATATATATATGCATGTATACATATATATATGTGTATATATATATATATATATATACACACACACACACACACGCATATATAGTTCTTGAAGGGATAAGAATCCATTGTAGCAAGTGGTGGGCATGGCAGTGGGAACAGGAGGCTGAGAGTTCCCATCCTCAGCCACAAGTTTGTAGCAGAAAGGGTGAACATCAAAAAAACAGAGTGAGACTATGCAATCTCAAAGCCCGCCCCCAGTGATGTCTTCCTCCAGAAGGCTCTACTTGTCAAAGGTCCCACAACCTCCCCAGATAACACCATCAACTGGGAACCAAGAGTTCAGATCTCTGAGTCTGTGGGGGGGACAGTTCTTATTCATGCTACAATTGCCCTAGCTTGTGGATGAAGAGAGTATCTGCTTTTGCAAAACAGGATTTCAAAGCATGTTTATTCAAAATTCATCTAGTCATAATAAGCAGTATGTGGAAGCTAAAATAGTAGGAAATATGCAATCTTTATTGGCTGAAAACACAATAGAAGGCCAATTTTTAAAAAAAAAAAATTTGATTTATGAATCCAATGCAATACCAAACAAGATCCCAAAACACTGTTTTGTTTTTTTCAGAGTTTCACAATTTATATGAAAGAACAAAAACCAAACACAGATAGATTAAGCATGGGCTAGTGGAACCTGCTAGCCTTAAAGGCAACAGGATGCTATCGAGTGAGAGTTGAAGCGCTGACTAGGGGCAGATAAACCAACCAACAAAAAGAAACAGGAAGCACAGTAACATGATCACAGGTAATGAACAGTGCACGTGTGACCACTCTACCCAAGAGATCATCCTTCTGAGGAAGATCACCTATGCAGGGAACATCTGTCAGTTCTTTGGAATAGGGGTCCAAAAGGTTTAGGGATGAACTGTGCAGAGAATTTGGGAAATATGACATGGTGGGAAAGGCCAATATCTTTGTAATTTCTTCTAATAACATTTATATCACTGATTAATGAAGAGTTAACAGATCCTATGATGTTAGCATTGATAAACATCAGATTTCCTTATCACATTACAATTGTTAATGGTACTTGGAAGTGTCAATCATAACTTAGCCATTTAATAAAGAAGCCAAGAAGTATTCAAATTCTCTAATTCTTTAGAGATCTACATTTTAATATAATTTATTTCCACGTGATGCATTGTATCATATGCAATTAAAACCATTTTCTCTCAGCACTGATGACACGGCTCAGAGCTTGCTGCACAAGACTGGTAGTCATGGAATTCCTAGGAACAACGGAAAGATGGAAGAAAAGAATCACCTCCACAAAGTTGCACACAAAGTTGTGCTCTGCCCTCCACGTATGAGCCATAACACACACACACACACACACACACACACACACACACACACACACGTTGGCTCACAAGTATGTAGGGCGAGGAGCTGATAACTAAAATCTAGTTCCCTAATTGTTTCTTGATTGGGTCAATAAAGATGGCAGGAGCTAATCGTTGGGCTAAGGATAAGGCGGAAATTCCAGGCAGGACAGGAAGAGAAGGGGGTGCTGGGAGGATTGGGAAATCGGACCAGGCCATGGAGCAGACTGGAAGGACAGACGTGTAGGTCTTGGGGACCCATAGTTTGTAGCCTCCGCAGTTGGCTGTGGAGGCTTAAGGAAGTTGGGGGCAGGAGATTATTTGCCCAGCAGTTGTGTTATCTGGCGGATTTTTAAAATATTAAGACTGTCTGGTGTTTTTCATCCACGGTGGCGCAGGTGGGAGAAGAAAGCGGGCCGCCGGGCAGTGGATCGTGAGCCGCCGTAGCTCCAGGGGGGATGGTTGTTGGGTGCCTTAACAGAGCCAGCCAGTAAACAGGCGGGATGAATGTGGAGCCAGCGGTGTGTTCTCGGAGCTAAGTCAAGAGGACCCGCACTGGCCAAGGAGACCAGGCAAGGAGCAAGCGTGCCTTTTAAAATTATACACAACAAGTATGCACAATAATATTTTAAAGCATAATAAGGGATTTAAATTACTAATCAAATCAAAAATGGTCATTTTCTTTCTCTGTTGTATTTCTAGTATAACTTATTCACTAATCTTGAGCTAAGAAAAAAGTCCTTGCTACTCTTTTAACCTTACTTCAAACATAACTTCTTGGTCTTAGATCATTCACTCTAACCAGACCTGGCTGTATATACCTTTAATCCTAGTACTTGGGCGGCTGAGGGAGCAGGACTTTAGTTCAAGGTCGACCTGGACTACATAGTAAGATCAAAAACCAAAACACAGGAAGGGAAATCCTCTTTGCCCTCTGTTCTCTTGCTCTGTTCTATCCTCTCTCCTCTTCTCTTCTCTTCTCTTCTTTTCTCTTTCCCCTGCCTCACTCTGCTCCCATGATCCTCTTCTCTATCCGCAAACCTGGATGCTTTATTCTGCACACCTCAAGTCTTCTATCCACTAACCAAGCTCAGCTACAAATAGCAAACCAGCTGACATAAACAAATCTAACACAAACTCTGGTGTCTGATAGCTTTCCTCTACGAGGACACAGACTCTGATTTAATATAAAGACTGCATGGAAAGGTATGGGGTACTTCACAGTGATTCACTAAACAATCCTGTCTGCAGCAGATGAAGTAAGTGTTCCTGTGCGCTCCACTCCCATTACCTTAACAGGGAATTGAACTGCTGACTTAATGAGAAAGGTATATAGGATGTTTTTAGAGCTGCCTGTGTGACTGCCTGCCTCTAAAGGAAGTCAAATGTTGCCACCAGCTTAATGAAAAAGATGTTTAAATTTACTCGAGTTCTTTATAAATAGACAGTTCTAAAGTTTGGGAGTTCTTTAGCTTGGTACGGTAAACATTTGCATATTGTCAAACTGAGAAACTAAGCAAAAGTTATTACCGAAAAAAAAATTGAGTGAATAGAAATTAAGTCAGTGAGATTATTTTACACAAAACAAATATCTTACTTGATATAGGCTTTCTCAGGATATTAAAAGAAAATGGCCAGTTGACAAATATATGCCTGTAGGCACAGAGATTTTTTTTTTGTTTTAATTTGCTTTATCTGATGGTTATTTTTAAAAGGTAAAGAGATAAATTACTTCCAGTTTTGCTTTTTTTTTTAACTACTATGCTACTCATAATAACCAATATCATCGTCTTATAGTGGCATCTTCCATGCTTAATGGCAACCTCATACCTTTAGAACACTCCTGCATAGTGTCGGCACATTTAAAATGTTGCTGGCTCAAGGTCAAAGTTGTCAACTCACTTCTCAACCTCCCTTGCAGTGAGGACACATGCCTGTGACCTGGACACCATTGTTTAGGTATATCCAGAGAGTCCTTATTTCGTGAGCGACAGTAGGTAGGGAATGTGCCATATGAATAACTCTTGTTCTGTTGATGTGGGTCCATGGTCTCCCCATGGGGGAGGTTCCAGGACACAGACCCAGTCAAAGCAGGGGCCCCGGCACGATCCCATCAGCAGCTTTCCTGGTGTCTCGGCGGCTATGTGAAAGCACTGGGCTGCTTGTCCTCCAGACCTAACTCGCCTGCCCCAATCTCAGGGCTACATGGGTACTCACTACCCATGTTATTTTCTTTCTATACTAACAATGAAATCAGTTAAAACTGTTAGGAGATTTTTAAGTCATTTAATTTTTAAAAAATATGTCACCAATCCATCCACAAAACCTTTCACCCAAAATGGTTCCTGCCCACAAGATGTACAGGGACAAAAAATGGAACAGAGATGGAGGGAGTGGCCAACAAATGATTGGCCCAACTTGAGACCCACCCCATGGACAAGAACCAATCCATGACATTATTAATGATATCCTGCTATGCTTGCAGACAGAAGCCTAGCATAACTGTGCTCAGAGAGATTCCATCTTGCAGCGGATGTAAACATGCAGAGACCCACAGCCAAACAGTAGACGGAGCTCAGGGAGTCTTATAGAAGAGTTGGGGGAAGGATTGGGGGACTTGAAGGGATTAGGGACTCCACAGGAAGACCAACAGAGCCAACTAACCTGGACGTTGGTGGCTCCCAGACATAGAACCAGCACCCAAAGAGCAAGCATGGCCCGGAGCCACTCCCCGGCCCCCCCCCCCCCCGCACTCCCACACATACACATATGTAGCAGACAGGCGCTTGGTCTTCATGCAGGTCACTCAACAACTAGAAAAGGGCTGTCCATGACTCTGATGCCTGCCTGTGGATCCCATTCACCTAACTGGGCTGCCTTGTCTGGCCTCAGTGAGAGAGGATAGACCTGCAGTGACTTGGTGTGTCAGGTTGGGTTGATACCCATAGGGAGGCCTCTGTCTTCTCAGAGGATAAGGGGAGTGGGGATAGGGGCTGTGTGAGGGAGAGATACAAGGAGGAGAGGCAGGGGTTTTGTTCAGAATGTAAAGTGAATAAATAAATTATTAATTAATGAAAAAATTCGGTCTAGTGCTTTTAAATGCATAGAATAAAAATTAAATAACTATATTTAGCATTTTAAAAAATATATTCTCGGATAGTCTCCAGTCATGAAATGTTTGTCAGCAAAGGATATCACTACCTTGTAGCCAAGAGAGACTGTTAAGTTATAAATAGCTTTCTTCATAAGGTAATATCCCAATTTACTTTCGGTTGCTATTTAAACAAAAAAAAAAAAAAAGAAAGGAAGGAAGGAAGAAGGAAGGAAGGAAGGAAGGAAGGAAGGAAGGAAAGAAAGAAAGAAAGAAAGAAAGAAAGAAAGAAAGAAAGAAGAAAGAAAGAAAGAAAGAAAGAAAGAAAGGAAGAAAGAAAGAAAGAAAGAGAAAGAAGAGCACCATCACCAAAAGCAACTTGGGGAGGAAAGGGTTATGGGTTATTTCACCTTAGAGTTTCAGTTTATCAGTGAGGGAAGTCAGGGCAGGAACTCCAAAAGGACAGAAGGGCAAAAGCTACAAACAACAACTACCAGAGGCGCACCGTTGCCCCCTCTGGATCCTGTTCAACACAGCTCTCTTGTACAACCCAGAAAAATACCTGCCCCTGGGTGGCACTGCCCACAGTTGGCTGGACCCTCAATCAAGAATCAAGACAATTCCCCCCACACATGACCACAGTTCAGTCTGATCTGGGCAGTTTCTCAACTGAGACTCCTTCTTCCTGAGTAATGCTTGGTTATATCAATTTGATAATAAAAGCTAACCAGCACGGGTAGAATCAGGATTAGGATTTTAAAAAGAAACCTGTTTATCTTACCACCAAATGAAACTTTCATAGGGACATAGAATTTTTTGAATAATCATTTAGGCTCTTTCCATGATTATGATACAGAAAAAAAAAAACAAAAACAAAAACAAACTACCCCCAAAGCCAGTGACATGACGTCAGCTCTTGCCTATTTTTCTTGGTCATGGGTGGGGAAATTAGCCATTGCATCTACTCAGCTCCACATCTCAGAGGAACCTCATTCCTGCCCCTTGTGTTTTCTCATTCTCTTGATCAGTAGCTCCCCAGAATGTAGGCCTACGGTAAGGGGCAGCAGTCCCAGGAGCCATGCCATGCAGAGAGGAACATCTAAGACCTTTGCTAAGATCGTGTCTGCTCCAAGTCTGTTGTCTGGCATGAGTCACACAATCAGGGCATGGCCAACAACATTAGTGGCATGACAGCATCTTGACCAACAGAATATCCTACAGAGTCATGAGGCAAAGGCACAGGACATATGTCTGAAAAGGAGATGCGATGAATGGGGGGAAACATTGTACTGGATTATAGAAGTTACCCCATCCGTCATTACAGCTTACCACCCTAATTATTAAAGAGAAAATGCATTGGTTTACTATGACATAGCAGGCTTCAGCCACCTCTCACCTCCATCCTCATCTTACCCAGTGGTACTTTATATTATATATCAAGATTAGACCAGATCCCCAAAATACCCAATTAGGCTACAGCCACATAGAGAACTACGCCATTTTACAACAAAATCATTTCACAGCACACACTTGAACGGTAACATTTCTTCAATTACCAAATTCTTCCCACCTGGTAATTTAATCTGCCTTTTCAGGCCAGCTAGCTAAATCATGTTTTCTCACATTTTGAATTACGCCGTCCTAAATGGAATACACCTTGTCACGGAGTCATTTATTTGATGTCATACTTAATTGCGCTCTTTAGTCCCCGCATGTGTAGTCAATTTATCAGACAAAACGTATTTGAACTTGAAACTGATTCCATGGAAGAGAGGCTGGAGGCGAGGTGCGGCTAAGGCGTCTCCAGAGGGACCTTTCAGCGGATTTAATCTATGGCATCCAAAAAAGAGTAATTGCATCTACTATATACATAAATCTCAGCCCTGGAAATCCCGGCAGTAATTGATGAATATGAAGATGATTCAAATGTAATTAATTTAATGTCTTTCGCTTTCAAAATTCAGACTGAGGCATAATTTGTTTCATTGACCGGGATCTAAGAAGTCAGGCATTTTAATGTTATAACAAGCTACCTCAAAAAAAAGTAATTAGGGGGTGGTCCTGTCTTGATAGTCACCTCTCCTGTTAGCAACCACAGATACCTGCACTGAATCAGAAAACTCTCAAGTAGTCCCCTCACTGTTGATGCAAAGAACCAACTTCAAAATAAGGGGAAATGTAGAAAAATTATCTTAGAGGGGAAAATTTTTATTCAGCACCTCCCAGTAACTTAGGAGCAAGAATTCATGATGGGCTGACGTCATAAGGATGATTTCAGTGTTCAAGGACAGTGGCCAGGGCTGCCTTACCGGGACAGAGAAGGCTTATATCATCACATCAGGTGTGAAGACAGCTGCTTGGCCACCCTGCCAGTGAGAAGAAGTGTGAGATGGGGGCACAGGGCCATAGCTGCCATTTCTGTGCAGAATTAAGCCTGCCACATAAAAGGAAGAGAGTCCCTGAGCTTGATCAAGACCTAAAAGTCGAGATTTTTTTCCCCCGTTCAGTGCAATTACGAGGAGTTTCTCGGCAACACTCAGGAATACCAATGAGCAGCTCTATGGTAACCGAGGAGGAAAATCCATCAGCAAAAGTAACTGGGAGAAACAAGGAAAGAGAGACCCCCAACTTTGCTGTTCTTATTTTCATAAACCACAGCTAATACAGAACATCCGCGAGGGGCTGATACTGTCTTTTAATTCACAAAACCTGCTTCCGTGGTTTATTCTTGCACCATCTTTGCACATCAGAAGGTGATGCAGCTGTTTTGGAGCTTTCTGCAAACACTGCTCAGTCAGAAAAATCACCACTTCTGAGTGGAGAAGCCGGAGGTGCTGGATGCTCTGAGCAGTGGCTCTCCCTGCATCCCAACCAGCTCACCCCCATGGGATGAATGCTTCTTCCTTTACAGTGGTTGCTATTGCTGTTTTTAACTCCCGGGCTTCCATGTTTAAAATCTCAATCAGGAATCTTCCCTGATTGAGCCAGATTCCCTGCCGCAACCAATCCTCACCAGCAAGGGCCAGCGAACAGCATGACCTGACACTTAACTCAGGTGATTCTACGTGGGCGTCTGGGGTCCCTCATACTCATCATGAACCTGGGAAAGTTCAAACCTTCTAGATGCTTCTTATATAGAAAAATGATCAGTCACCGTGATGCAGACCCTAGCTGGGAGCTACAGGGTTGCCAGGAAACATCCAGCTCGTTGAAATTATTGCCTTCCCAACGGAGTCTATTTTACATAAAATATGCCCCAAATAACTACATCTTCTCACACAACCGAGACTTGTGACTTGAAATGTCTTGAAGTATGAATGTGTTTTTGCTTGGATTGTTCACCTAATAGTGTAAATCTTGCTCTTGGTTTAAGACATTGAGCACAAAGAGAAGCGCTAATGTATCTTCATCATCAGTAGCGTGCCTGACAATTTGTCAAAGTCGCCTATGGAAATCCAAGGTAACTTGACTCCCTTATTTTGTTTACTGCCACTTTAAAATTCTACAATTGTAACCATTTGGGGGTGTGTATAAGTGAAATAAGTAAATATACATACTTGTACTTCGTTTTTGATACAAGGTCTTAACATATACCTCTAGCTGCCCTAAAACTTGCTACATAGGCCAAGATGGCCTTGAACTCAGAGAGATCCTTCTGCCTCTGCTTCCACAGAGCTGGGATTAAAGGCGTTCATCACCATACCTGGCTTTTCAAGATTATCCCAGGCTGGTCTCACCCACAGGATTTTCCTGCTTCTCTCAGCCTCTTTAGTGTCCCCGTGCTGATATAGTTACTTTTGAATTGCTGTGCCCAAACATCTAAGCAGTGGAACCAAAGGCAGGGCTAATTTGGACTCAGTTTCGGAAGGTACAACACATCCCAGTGTGAAACGTGTGGTGCTGTTCAGATTATCTCCAAGAGCTCCTGAACTTCCACTTTTTCTCAAGCATTTTCCATAATAAATTACACTATTGAGTCATCTGCAATGCCATCTTCAAATTTTATTATTCTTATAAATCATAATTTGACAAATATTGAAGGTATTCACAAGTAACACCTTCCACCCCTCTTTCTTACCTTCAGAGAGAATAACACGGAAGCACGTGACGAGGCCCTGTCATGATGAGCCAATCTTGGTTCATCTACGTCGTTTTAAACTGTGCTCATCTTAGCTAAGGGGGTAGCTCAGTGATAAGAGTACCTGGCTAGTGTAGTTTTCAGTCGGTCACCAGCAGTGAAAAAGAAAACAAACAAACAAACAAACAAACAAAACAAAAATAAATAGATAAATTAAGCAAAAACCTCAAACTTCCTCAAGCTGATTTCATTGAATCCCGGACTTCAAGTTCTTCAGATAAACCATCTCATGTGGTCTACGTGCTATAATAACCACGTTTTCTGACTACCAAATCAAAACTTAAAATAGTCTCGAGGCCACAGAACTAGCAAGAAATAGCAGGTACTTCAAACCAAAATCTGAGTCTTTGCTCTTCTGTTCACCCTTAAAGTTTCCACATCAGGATAGGACTTCGTCCCAGGTGCGGAAAGCCAACGGTTTCCAAATATTGCTTCCGTGATTCTTCCTTGCTTTCATACTCTCCCATATCACTTCCTGGGACGCAGGAAATAGTCATTACATTTAACACTGAACTCTAGGCACCGTGATGTGAAACTATGTAGCAGAGTCGGCGTCCCTGCAGTGATGGCTGGACTCAGTGCGTCCGCCTGTCAGGTGCCCGGCCTATCCTAAAACTGCTAGCGTCATCCATACATTACTACCAACTTGTCAATCATCTCTGAAACTATAAGCCGGCTCCAGTTAAATGTTTGCCTTTATAAGAGTTGCCTTGGTCATGGTGTCTCTTCACAGCAATAAAAACCTAACCAAGGCAGTAAGAATTAGTTTCTAATTTTGCTAGTGCCAGTGGTGTCCAGTGAAATTGCTTAGGAGGAAAGCTAATGTAGTCACTTACTCGTGAGTACAGTCAGGAGAACCCCCTAGCACTAGAGGTGTGGCTGCAAGCTGGGCAGGGCTCGCTAGGACTTACCCTGTGTGTGCACTTGCATTCTGAACTGTGCTGGTACAAACGGTATTAGAGATAGCTCCAAATTAGAAGAAAACGTTGAGCATTGACAAGTTTAAATAGAAAACAAGACTCTTCAGAGAAGGCAGGGCCTTCGTGAAGGAGCATTGACGGTGTCAGGAGACATGAGTGGATCCAGGATACTCTGTCTCAGTGAGCAGGTATCTGGATTAGTTGACCTATAGGCACGTCTACAGGGGAATTGTCTTAATGAGTTTCACTGGCTTTGTTTCCAGGATTCTGTAAAAAAAAAAAGGGGGGAGGGCTCTCTAAACCATAGCTCTCATGTTTAAAAACTAAGAACAATTGGACTGGTAAGATGGCTCAGCAAATGAAAACACAAAAGCAAACAAACAAACCAATTTGCTTTGTTACCTTGATAACCTGAATCTTATCCCTGAAACCTCCATACAGAGACTGAAGAAACAAACTGCACACACAAGCCATGGCATCCACAAGCCCACGTGTATCTTACACTGCAAACGCCTTGCTTGGTTCTCGGGGACTTGGCCTACTGGGAGATGAAGACATGAGGAAAAGAGACACACAGAGAGACAGAGAAATACATCAGGTGGACTGGAGTCTGATGGAGAGACCTCAGCAGCCCAGACACTCATGTTTTCCACAAACAGTTGAACAGAGAGACAGTTATTATATACAGTTGAACAGGGAGACAGAGTTATTGAACACAGTTGAACAAAGAGGCAGGTTACTGTATATATTTGAACAGGGAGGAAGGGTTATTACATCCAGAAAAAGGGAGGCAGGGCTTATGGTATACAGCTAGATTAAGGAGACAGGTTTATCTGTCTCTGTAGGGGAACAGTGCCGAGACCATAAATATCCAGAGGGGAAAGCTATGACAGACATCTTGTGCACACACTGTAAACTGTGTAAATCGCACACACTCACACCAGTAGAGCAAGCTTTGCCATTCCCCTAGTTAACTGAGCCAGGGGAAAACTTGTCTAAGTTTTTGAGGTCCTTGACATAGCTGTGCCCACGTCAACAACATCCATTCAAGACTTCACTCAACTCGGGGCTTCCTACAGTACACATACACACACAATTGGAACAAGAGAATATCATGATTATCTAATACAGTTATTATATGGATGAAGGCGGATGCTGGAGAAAGTGCCCTTTAGCAAGTGACCAGCCCGTCTTTACTGTTAATATTTGATATGGATTCCAACCATTTATTCCTTTGTTTATCTGAAATCTTCAAGGAACACACATTCAAGGACTGCTCTTGCTGGAATTCTCAAACACAGTAAGCTTGGAGGCGCCATGAACTCTTCCTGCAAACAAAGAAGGTGTGAGGAGGTAAAAAGAAGGCAGGAGAGATGACGGAACAATAAAAAGAAAAGCACTATAGCCGTGCCTCAAAGCTGACGTGGTAATAAAAGCACGGATAACCCAGCAGACGGCTGTGAAGGGAGAGAGAGAGAGGATAAGAAAATACGTGGCAATGCTACCTTCCTGTCTGCACAGCACATTAAAAACCCAACTGGCTTTGTTTTTAGCACCTGCAACCTGTCAACTCCAGTGTCCCATAAAAATCTTAGTATGAAGTCATTTAGCAGCATCATTCCACTTCACCTTTAAGTGACTCCTGTCCGTCCAGAACACCAGTCAAGGAGGCAGGACCAAAGCTGGTGCTACAGGATAACATGAGGCAGGTCACTGCGTAAGGTGTGGGAGCCAAGCACAAGACACAGCTGCCTGGACCTAGTGAGGCCAAGCTATATGAAGCCAAATAAAAAACTCAAGCAAGCAATGGTTCTCGTTCCTGGACTTGTGTTTTCATCTTATATCCCTACCTACAAAGCCATTCCAGCACTACCAAGGTGGGTCAAGGATTAAAAAGCAGACTAGGGCATTGGCCTCTGCGTTGAGTATTTCAACAAACTAAATATTAATGGCCTCGTGTGTCCCAGCCCTGAGATACAGCCAGAGCCATGAGTGATGCTGTATTCACCTGCTCCCCGCCCCCTCCCAGGAAATTCATGCCACACTTTCCGGATGGTTTCTACACTCAGGCTGAACGATTCAAAGCACTTGCACACGCATTCTGAGACAAGACCCAAGCAATGTGTTACAATGGCCCTACGGTGTCTTATAAATGCTCTAACCGCCTCGGAGGCTGGGAAGTGTGCTCCATTTATTCAAACATAAAGATGAACATTTCTCTTGTAATGTCTTTCTCCTTCCCATAATCATCTGTGCTCTAATTCAAAGAAATGCAATTTCATCGCTGGTTCCCCATGCTGATGTTTGAGAAAAGAGCACGTGACAGGACCGTAATGACTAAGGAATACAATGAAGACTCCACAAGCAAATGATTTCAAGCAATACAAGCACTTACTCTAAAGCACTTCCTTCTCTGACTTAAAGATTCAGCTCTGACTGCCTCTGTGAACTACTTGGAGGAAGACAGCTGGGGGCAGTGTCAAAGTGTTCCCTGTGAATCCCTCACAAGGAGCTTCAGCAATGGGAACAGGGAAATGAGAAGGGGAAGCCAGATACAAGACAGGTTGTCACTGCTATGCTGAGAAACATAGCCAGCTACGGGACAGGCAAAAATAAAGGGGGGGGGTGTCCTAAGCTGCAGTTGAAGGGGGGAGTTTATTTCAGTGCTTGGTGATGCCCTGACACATAGAGAGATCACACACACACACACACACACACACACACACACACACACCTGGCAAAATGCCCCTCTCTGTCTTCAGGGCTGTGGAATGCTATCTTCTGCAAATAGCAGAGGACTCCAAAGAGGGAGAAGCTGTCCCTGATAAGCAGTTCTATGATAAGGCCCTGTCTTAGTTAGGGTTTTACTGCTGTAAACAGACACCATGACCAAGGTGATCCTTATATGGTCAACATTTAATTGGGGCTGGCTTACAGGTTCAGAGGTTCAGTCCATTATCATCAAGGCAGGAACATGGCAGCATCACGGTGCAGGAGGAGCTGAGAGTTCTACATCTTTATCTAAAGGCCGCTAAGAGAAGACTGGCTTCCAGGAAGCTAAGATGAGGGACTTAAAGCCAATGCCCACAATGACACACTTCCTGCAACAAGGCCACACCTATTCCAACAAGGCCACACATCCAAATAGTGTCACTTCCTGAGCCAAACATATTCAAACCACCACAGGCCCCAAACAAGGAAGCAACATTCTTAAATGACTCTTAGTAAACAAACAACTAACACAGAGTAGAGATTGCCAAGTGCCATTCCCACCCCCTACCCTCTCACCCCATCCCTGCTCCCCTTTTTCTCTCTTTCCTTTCCTGGAACTCTACTCTTTGGGAATGTAAAATGTAGAAGAAATCAGATTCACTGAAGAGGAATAGAAAAAAATCAAAGGCAAGGAAAGCAGAGGAGGAGAGTGCAGAGGAGGTGACTGTGAGGTCATGGTGGAAAACCACGGGTGCGGGAGCACCAGATGCTTCATGTGGCCATGGAGAACTGGTCTCAGGAAGAGAAGGCTAACCACGGAGCATCTGAGGCAGCTCTGGAACCCATGTCCAAGATTCTGGGATTGCCCGTGCAACCCAGTGCAGATCCCCAGTTAGTTTTTACAGTTCTTACATTCATGGAGGAAAACAGTATTCAAAGTGTCAGCGCTGAAGTGGTCAAAAATAAGGTGGTCTAAAGGCAGCCTTTGATGGCAGACTCCCAGAGGAGTAAGAGTGTACCAGCTTCCTACCAAATCTCATAAGAAGAAGAGGAAGGTTGGTACCCTGAGAAGCAGCTAGACATTGTGTCACGTGTGTATACCAAAGGGCAAGAACCCACAAGGTCATTCAAAGATTCAGGTGGACACAAATTCATGCCTTTCCCAAGGACATGATTTCTAGGACAAGACATAGCATTGTCACAAATAACCCAGGGAAACAAAACAAGTAAACACTGCCTTTGGCAAAGCCCAATCTTCAGTAAGGAGGAGGTCATTGACTTTGCACCCTGAGCATGAACAGATCTCAGGAGCTTAATGTTCCTTGGCCCGTCGTCAGTACACCCTTTCAAACCCAAGTCCTTTTAAATAGTCAATTGTTTTGTTTTCCAGCAAAAAGCTAAGAATTGTTCTCCTCATTCAGAGGTAGCAATTTGATGTACCTGGTTCTCACTCCCACCACACCACGTATAAAATCCAAGCAGGTTCTTTAATGTTTTCAATATCAATTATTCCTTCTTTTTGGATTGATCTAAATGCATAGACCCTTAATCAGGGTGATTTGTTTGGTTCTCAATGTATTTGTTATTCTTTCAAGATATGAAAGGCCCATATTCTCCTGGAGTTCTTTAAGTGTTTTTTGTGTTTGGATTGTAAGAGCTTCTACTCTATTGATGTTCCCCTGCATTTCTTTAAGAGATTTGTTTATGTCTTTTTTGTGTTCCTCTAGGAGCATCATGACCTGTGCTTTTATATCTAACTCTTGTTTTTCTGGTGTGCTGGGGTATCGTGGACTTGCTGTGGTTGGCGAATTGGGTTCAGATGGTGCCATATTGCCTTGATTTCTGTTAATAACGTTCCTACGTTTGCCTTTTGCCATCTCTTTATCTCTGGCGCTAGTTGGTCTTATTGTAGATGGCGCCCTGCTGAAAGCACAGCACGCCTGTCCCCAGGAGACAGATCCCTTCTGGCAGCTTGTCTGTGCTGGACTATGCTTGCTCTGAGTCCAGGTCCCTGACTCCAGCTGCTAGAGTGCCGAGCTGTGCCCCGAGGCGGCCCGGTGGCTCTTCGCTGCTAGTCCGCTCAGAGAGCTGGTCCCGGCAGGTAGTCTGCACCCGCAGCTGATCTTTCTGTGCCCGGATCTGCTGCAGAGCTAAGCTAAGCTATAACTCTGGCCACGCACCTGATTCCAGCCGCTCACTGCGTCCAGTGTGCCCGCTGTTTGCGTGTGGGGGGGTCTGGGGCAAGATGGCTGCCCCTGCTGAAAGCACCGCGTGTCCTTGGCTGAGCTGTTTGTGCCCGGCTCTGCTGCTCCCTTCTGGCTGTGTTGACTGTGCTGGACTATGCTCGCTCTGAGTCCAGGCCCCTGACTCCAGCTGCTAGAGTGCAGAGCTGTGCCCCGAGGCGGCCCCTTGCTGCTAGTCCGCTCGGAGAGCTGGTCCCGGCTGCTAGTCTGCACCCGCAGCTGATCTTTCTGTGCCCGGATCTGCTGCAGAGCTAAGCTAAGCTATAACTCTGGCCACGTACCTGATTCCAGCCGCTCACTGCGTCCAGTGTGCCCGCTGTTTGCGCGCGGGGGTCTTTCTGGGGGAATCAATATCCCAGACCTCAAGCAATATTACAGAGCAGTGGTATTAAAAACTGCATGGTATTGGTTCAGTGACAGGGAAGCGGATCAATGGAATAGGATCGAAGACCCAGAATTGAACCCACACATCTATGGCCAATTGATCTTCGACAAAGGAGCTGAAAACATCCAGTGGAAAAAAGATAGCCTTTTCAACAGATGGTGCTGGCTCAACTGGAGGTCAACATGCAGAAGAATGAGAATTGATCCACTCTTATCTCCTTGCACTAAGCTCAACTCCAAGTGGATCAAAGACCTCCACATAAAACCAGACACACTAAAACTAATAGAAAAGAAACTGGGGAAGACCCTTGAGGACATTGGCTCAGGGGAAAAATTCCTGAACAGAACACCAATTGCTTATGCTCTAAGAGCAAGAATAGACAAATGGGACCTCATAAAACTACAAAGTTTCTGTAAGGCAAAAGACACTGTCAAAAGGATAAATCGGCAACCAACAAATTGGGAAAAAATCTTCACCAACCCCACATCCGACAGAGGGCTAATCTCCAATGTATACAAAGAACTCAAGAGGTTAGACCCCAGAAAACCAAATAACCCTATCCAAAAATGGGGTACAGAGCTAAACAGAGTCTTTTCACCTGAAGAAATTCGGATGGCTGAGAAACACCTTAAAAAATGTTCAACATCACTAGTCATTAGGGAAATGCAAATTAAAACAACCCTGAGATTTCACCTCACACCAGTCAGAATGGCTAAGATTAAAAACTCAGAAGACATCAGGTGTTGGCGAGGATGTGGAGAAAGAGGAACACTCCTCCACTGCTGGTGGGAATGCAAGCTGGTACAACCACTCTGGAAATCAGTATGGCGGTTCCTCAGAAAACTGGGCGTGATACTTCCGGAGGACCCAGCCATACCACTCCTGGGAATATACCCAGAAGATTCACCAGCATGCAATAAGGATACATGCTCCACTATGTTCATAGCAGCTTTATATATAATAGCCAGAAGCTGGAAAGAACCCAGATGTCCCTCAACAGAAGAATGGATACAAAAAATGTGGTATATATACACAATGGAGTACTATACAGCCATTAGAAACAATGAATTCATGAAATTCTTAGGGAAATGGATGGAGCTGGAGAATGTCATACTAAGTGAGGTGACCCAGTCCCAAAAGAATACCCATGGTATACAGTCACTGATAAGTGGATATTAGCCTAGAAGCTTAGAACACCAAAGACACAAATCACATATCAAGTGATGTCTCACAAGAAGAAAGGAGTGGACACTGGTGCTAGAATGGACCAAAACATCATTGTGGGAGAGTACAAGAACAGTAAAGTGGGAGGGGGTGGATGCGGGAGCAGCGGGAGGGAAAAGGACATGTGGGACCTTTGGGGGTGGGGAACCAGAAAAAGGGAAATGAATTGTAAATATAGAATATATACAATAAAAAAAAAAGAAAAAAAAAGAATACACATGAAATGCAATCACTGATAAGTGGATATTAATGAGCCCAGAAGCCCTAAATACTCAAGGCACAATTAGCAAGTCAAATGATTCCCAAGAAGAAGAAAGGAGAGGACCCTGGGCCTGTAAAGATTGGATCCAGTTTTGTAGAGAAACCGTGGGGAGAGGAGGAATGATTGGGGAATAGTTGGGGGGGAAGAGGAATTATGAGACGTATGGTGGGGGGGGGGGAACTGGGAAAGGGGAAAGCCTTTGGAATGCAAACATAGAATATAGAAAATAAAAATTAAAAAAAAAAAAAAGATATGAAAGGACCCTGTTCATTATAAATGCCAACCTCTGAACAGAAGTAGGCATTCTTTAGACAAGACAAATATCCCTGATGTGGGTAGGAGGGAGTCTGTTTTTATTCATGTTGATTTGACATTGTTCTTTTAAATGCATAATAGTTAGTAACATGAGTCATAAAAAAAAATTATCCACAAATAATTGTAGCAGTTTTGTGTCCTATGCCAGAAAAGGGAAAAAAAATAACTTTTACTGACTTGCCTTTTCTTTTACGAGATAAATACTAGAACTCGATCATAGAGCACCTACTTACCACCCACTGTGAAACGTTACAAAGGTGTGCTAAACTGTGTAAAATTTGCCATGTCGAAGATCTGCGACATAACATTTACATTTCCTTACACAAATGGATTTTCAAAAACTCAGAATCCACAGAGAATTAAAAGATTAAAAAGCGATTGCTGAAGTTTCTTTGTCAATACCACTCAGCACCCCTTCTCATTGAGGTTAAACATGAAAGCCATGCGTTGAACCCAGTATGGCAACTTCAATGCTTTCGCAGTCATTTTCATTCTATAACGTTACCAGCTCCCAACATCACTAATAACTAGTTTTCTCCCAAAATGAGGCTGTTCACCTGCTGCTTAGATGTTGCCAGGGGTAAGAGTTTGTGCATGTGAGGAGATCTGAGGACAACCCTTAGTCATCTCTTCCCAGAGTCTCTCTTGTTGCTTCTGCTACTCTTCCATCTCCAAGCCAGCTGGCCTGAGAACTGTATGGGGGAGAAGTATGACATCATGGTCAGTTCTCCTGTGTCCACCCGCTGCCTCACTCACAAGGTTGCAGATGCATGCCAAGGCACCCAGCTTTTGACAAGAGCTCTGAGGGTTAAATCTGAGATGTCCAGCTTGTGGCAAGTACCCTTACCCACTGAGCCATCCATCACATCAGACCCAGTTCTGCTGTCTACCTACCCGCCGCTGTTCATTATACTCAGTATTTTATAAATCTTTAGAACATGGGTCCTTCATGGCATTTCCCTTGACCTTACTGAGAACCTCATCACTCGCTATACTTTGGACTACAGATGTCTCTCAAAAGAATTCTTGGCAAAGATTTCAATCAGGGAATGAAACCTCTAAAACTGTGAGTCAAAATGCACCTTTTGTCTTTATAAGTTGGTTAACTCGGGTAGTCTGTTACAGTACAGGAAGGCTTACTAGTTTACGGACTGTTAGTACTGCACCTTCCCTCATCCTTAGGAACACAGGCTCACCCGATTAACCTCCCCTGCTCTCCAGCTTGCTATCTTTCCTGCCTTGCTCCTGATCAGCTGTCTCCTGAAAATTCAATAGAACAAATGTCCTTGGCCTAACCCTTCAGCAGCCCTATTAGAATTTACTTAAATGGGCTTTTGTTATAAAACCATGTCATAATATATAGGTTTTTAACTACTTTCTAAACTGTATTGTTCTTCAAAAATAGAAATCATGGCTTCTCCTTCCTGCATCCCTCCTGGTACCTGTTACACAGCACTAAAACTAAGTCTTCTCAATCAATGACTATTGATCGAAGCATGATGTCTTCACCTTCTTGCATCGACTTGGGATCTATCTATCCTGCTGAGGAGATAAAAGGTTCTCAGACAAGACCTTTCAAATCAGAAAAGGTTAAAGGCTGCTATCCACACAGGTACAATTACACAAGGGCTATAGAAAAGGTGCTCATATAACTCTTCTGTGTGTATGGGCAAGCCTTGTACAGTGAGTCACTTTGAGACATCAGGTAAATCTCAGAAGTCTTGGAAATGTGAAAGGAGATGAATTATAAAGTTCTGAAGAATACTTTCAGTTTGCCCATCAGGTGCATAAATTCATTTTTTTTAAAAAGGAAGTCAAAGACTAAAGAATTGTCCCCCTCCACGGGGTGTAATGGGCACAATTCTGTTTTACTCCTATGTTTACAAACTGCAACATTAATAAAAACTAAAATTTTCTCTTACATGGAAAAGCATATACACATCTATCTGCTGCCTCAGACATTTTAAAGATACTGGAATTTAAGCTTCATATATTGATTTTTTTTAAAAGTCCAGATCTTTGCCCCTAGAATGATATTTTGTATATCAGTGACGTCATCTGAAAAGTTGCACCTTCAGAAAATCTCTTCCAAACTGTAAACACGGAAAGTTCTGAACCATTTCAAATACCGGAACATTTGAAATCAATGTTCTGCTGTGTCACACATTAAAGTACCTTAGAACAAGATCCAAGCATTCCTTCTCTCCTTTCCATCCATTTTGTCTGGAGTGGGAATGATAGCGTGAGTTCTAAGAGCCATCCGCAGTAGCACAGGGCTACAAGTGTTTCATGTCACAAACTGGCTTCCATGTGGCAGGATATTAAATCTCCACGTCATATGGAGAAGGAGCTCAAGGACTGGAAAGACTTGGAAAATTCCGGGAAATAATACCCAGAAGGTTCATTCTCTGAGATTAAATGAGGTCTAAACTGGTATGAGATATCAACACACGCACGGCTGACACGGGCTACTCACTAGCCGTGTGTATTAGTAGGCCACACACTTAGCATGTTAGGGGCCAGGTCCATGGATGAACGAGTGTGGTTCACTACAGAACCATGGTAGGGATAGGCAGGAAACCGATTTAAACCCTAATCTAGAGAAAACTTCCTTGTCATTGGAAATTCTCTCAGGATTATTCTTTTAAGGACTATGGCCCTCTCTTTTAGAAAACTAAGAAATGACAACTGGTCGTTTCATAGAGAAAAAAAAGGGGGAAAACTCAAGACATCATTCCAAAGAAATCCTTAGTTCTGGCATGGCAATAGCACCTTATGTGCCTCATGTTTACCCAGAGCAGTTGAATAAGAGGTGGAGCTTAACAGGAGGAAAGGAAGTCCCATATATTGGTAACAAAATGCTAAGTTCAAATGCAAACAGTTCTTGTTTACACACACACACACACACACACACACACACACACACAGAGTGGGGGGGGCAGGGGGATCACATCTCAGTTTTTTGAGTACTCAAAAGCACAAGAGCCTCACAAAAGGAACACAATAAAGATTCACCAAAGCACTGAGTAACTTTGGAGAAGTAACTCACAGAGAATCCATCTAAGCAGTCAGCAAGGAAATTTCACCCAAACAGTGACATTCACTCCCTGCCAATCTGAATTTGTAGTGTAGCCATAGAGAAAGAGGTAAAATGCTGAGATCTTAGATCTGTAGGTCATGTTTTTAAACCATAGAGGTGTGTGTACGGATGCTATTCTTTGCTTGTCATGTTGTATTTATGTACAGGAAAAATTCCAGGGGTGTAGAACTGCAGAACTGCAGTATATATATTCTTAAGCTTCAACTATTGTCATTAGATGGCTTTTCTTAAAGAGATAGTAGCACTCAAAAGTCCAAAAAGCTAATATTTTAAATCATGCCTAAAAGGTAGGACATCCACAATCTCTCTGCAACATCTCCAGCCTGTAAGTGGCCTGAGTCAGTTCTTGATTCCTCCTTGGCCAATTTGGCTATTCCGTGTACGTCTAGGAATTCTCCAGGGTTCCACCAAAGGTTTTCCCTTCACTGTGAATGCCTGAAAGTGACAATATGTTAGGAGGCAGAATTCTAAAGTTGGATGCTACATCTCTGTCAAAGAGACTCCAAGCTTTTCATCACATTTCCAAAGGAATTTCTAACCCCTAAAGAGAATAGAAGCCATGGGTCTACCATTTTGGGGGTGACAGAAAGACCACCAACCTGGCCTTTATTGTTGAGAAAGCTTTCCTGAGTCTAGGAAGCAAAGCAAAACATTTGGACTGGCATAATATTAAGAAGGAATAAGCTCTACAAATAGCTTCAAGGGGCTGAGAAGGGAGAAAGGGCAGAAAGGTTTTTCCCAAACCAGCTCATACATTACTTCTTCTCTGGATTGAGTTTCAAAGAAGGTTGGCCATTCCATTTAGGTAAAGAAAAATGGAGTTATCATTGGCTTCCTTCCAAAGAGAGGCAAACACATTCACAGAAGATGGGGGGGCGGGGGGCAACTGAGGGGCAGGAGAAAGGGAGCCTTAGTGTGGGCAGGATATTGGGCATCTCTTTTGAGGAGACTCAACAGATGGAAGCTGGGGTTCAAGATGCCTCCACTGCTGGCTTCCCTACATGCTTACCTCAGCCCCACAAGGCAGCAAACTGTAGGGTCGAGAGAGAGAGAGAGAGAGAGAGAGAGAGAGAGAGAGAGAGAGAGAGAGAGAGAGACTTCAAGCAAGTGTAGATTAAACCAATAAATAACTGAAGCAGCTTTACACAGAATCAATTAAAAGAAATGCCGGCAGGCCCGTCCGTAAGATTCCTTTGCTGGTAACAGTTTAAAATCGACAATGCTATGACTTCCCCCTATTTGTAATTAATGCCAAGACAGAATTAAACAGGCAATCCTTCCACCCACCTCTTAGGAAAGGATCTAATTCTTCATTCTTGTAAGGCTCCTGATTTTTTATGAAAAATTCTTTCCACTCCCTCTCCTCTACTTCATACATTACCATCCTTATCGTTATGTTATGTCATAATCCTGACACTTGGAGAGCATGGTTATTGAATAATCACCATTGAATTAATAAGATCACTAGCTGCTAGTTCAAAAATCTGCAGGAAGGAACAAAGATTAAAGTAGACATTTTTTAAAACATTAAGCAGAACATGATGATATGTGCTTGTATTCCCAGAAGGCAGAAAACGAGAAGAGAATTTAAGGCTGGTCTGGGTTATAAGTGGTGAGTTCGAATCTAGCATATTACACAGTAAGAAAGCCAATATATCTGGGGCTGGAACCCGGTGGCAGACCTCTTCCCACCCACGTGGAAGGCTCTGCTTTCTGTCCCCAACACTGAAAATAATGAAAAGGACACTGACATAAGGGGCAGAGACTCTTCCCATTCATGCCTTTAAAATGGTTGGTTATATGCCCTCTGGAATAGGTAATGTTTTCAATGAAATAAAAGCAGCTAAGACATGCAAATTTTGTAGCAGTCCCATAACATGGTGTTTTTTCACAGCAATAGAAAAGTAACTATGACAAGAATCCAGTGGCAACTCATATTTAGACATTAATAGCAGGAAAGAAAAGATGTGCATCTTCTCAGTCTGTTCTGCCTTTTATGAACAAGCAATTCTTCAAGTTAACTTTATAGTCCATATGTATAGACAAGTGTATAGATAAGTCAATCTAGGAATGTGTATATGCATATATTTGCATATGTGTATATATGTATATTTTGTATCCACACTTAATACTTCAGTGATAGATCATAAAGAATAAAACATTCTAAAATTTAAAAAATTCAGTTTCCTGGAAATTACCAAGTTCTCCCTCCCAGGTACTTATCAGCCTGCTGGCTCTTCAAGCCACTGTGGCTGCAGACACACTCAATTCTAAGATGATCCTGGAAAAAAAAAATCTGTTCTTTGTCCAATAGCATAAAGAGACTTAGGCTTTGCTTTAGTATGTGATTTATAAACATTAGGCCCATTATAGAAGTAAATTGTTTTAAACCTCTAAAGTTGTTTACATAATGAAAAACAGGATAGGATTCTTGGTTTCACTATTCTTGACTTCTCTGGTGTAAATAGTTTCAAATCTGGCATATGTACAGTGTGCTAAAAAAGGCACTTTGGTAACAAAAGACATGTATTAGGTTCCCTTAGAACACAGTCACAGACCAGAGTCTGTCAATAACAATTCCACATAAAAAGGCAGAGTACCAAGCCAATCAAATCCAGAACCACTCCACTAGCCAAGGTCAAACATGTGTCACCTTCATTTGAGATAGGCCATCATCTTTGTCCTCCTTTCAGAAGGCAAGAGAGAAGAAAAGAGAGAAGGAAGAAGGGAGGGAGGGAGGGAGGGAGAGGGAGGGGGAGAGAGAGGGAGGGAGCCAGAGAGGGAGGGAGAGAGGAAGGGAGGGAGGGAGGTAAGAAAGTTTTATTCTCCTGAGATACTTTGTAATGAGCTACACTCCATTGAAAAAGTACAACCATCCAGTACTTGTAATCTCAGCACAGAGGAGGCTGAGGCAGGAGGATAACAGAGTTGCAGGCCAACCTGGGCTACATATTAAGACTCCTATCTCAGAAAAATAAAATAATAATACAACCAATATTTTTTGAAGGTCCTAATAGAGATCTTCAGAAACCGCACGTTCATGGTCCAAATGGAAACTGTTTAAAAAAAAATTAAAGAAACACCTTCCATTTTTAAAAAAAAAAAAAAACTTTCATGAGAATTTCATTTTTAGTTACTGTCTTTTCTTCCACTGTGCCTCTTCATGGATTGTATGACGTGCGTATATGTCCCAGACAATACTGAGGTGAAAAAATGTTGCTACCTTCACCCAGTATTTCATTAGGTATGTTTTTATAGATAGACAGAAATGGTGTAGCTATTGATACAGACATACATATCAAACAGCCTGCGGGTAGCAAATGCTGTTGCCCTGCTTTGATCTCATGGGATGCCCCTAAAACAGGGCACAGCTATATGTGGTAACCTTTGCCTTACTTGAGGGTATTTTGTTAGACAGTTACAAATGGTCTTCCAAAAGGTCGTCGTTGATTTACCAAGACAGAGAGATGTTCTAACCTGTAACTGAACCATTGGCCCCTGACTCTGTAAAGTGGTGCTTTCTACCTGAACTATCACTGGCACATTTCCCCTTTTTATTTGCCTGGTGTCCTGACTGAAGATCAGTTCATATATTCACAGCCTTACTCTCAATCCGCAGGCATTTTCCCTCTGGAGGTCTCAGACCTGCTGCCTTCGTGATTTTCTTCCCTCTCCCTGTTGGGTCCCTTTTAAAATAAACTTTTATGATACCCCACAAGTTTCTATCAACCTCCACTGCTCATCAGAAGGATAACTTGTTTAAACACTTCATTTTCTCAGTTGATGATACAGTTTTGCGTTTAAAAAAGCATCTTCTATCTCCCACCCTCCCACCGCCACCAACAGCAAGTAGCTTCCTGGGTCTGTTTTCACCCCTCCTTTCCTTCCTCCCTCGCTCCCTCTTGTCCTCTCTCTTCTTAGTTGGAAAGTCATTCTGCAAATGGTGGAAGCTAACAATAAATTTCTAAGGAAAAGTGAAAGGATAGTTAGGTCAGATAATTTTTGTTAAAAAAAATAATAATTATACACACACACATATACATACTGTCTGAGGGTTGAAATGCTCAGTGTTCTGGGTCTACCGTGTGCTGCTGTCTGTCCTCGGAGCTATCCCAGAAGGCTTTTCCTGAGTTCAGTATTGTCCTTCAGATTCAGGTTCAGAATCAGATTCAGATCTGATTCCACCACAGAGTAAAGGTTTCAGAGCAGCCTCCAAATTCCAGACTTCTATGAAGAAACTGTAAGTGCATCCCAGGGTCCCAGCAATCATCCCAGGCTCCAATCACAAGGTATGCCTTCCATGGCCTTTGAGATGGGACACTGAGTGACTACGAAATACAGCTCGGGTTGTACCCTGCCCACCATACTACAGAAGCCTTACATTTGTCACGGGCTTGGGGGAGAGGGCAGAAGTGTTTCATCTTACAGCTTACGTCCTGGTTTCATTTGCTCTCGGCTTGTTCTTCTACCTGCCTGATATGCCTCCCCATCTTTCTTGGAAACCTCCCCCACCAGAGAAAGAAGAGGTCACATTTCAGTCTGTAGTTAGTCTCTTTGATAATTAATGAATCTCTTAGCTAATTAACTAAGAGTCTTAATTAATGTGCCTGAGGAGTTAATGAACTAGAAAAGCATTGCATTAGCGTCTCAGGGTAAGGAAGGAAAGAGAGGTACTGGACTGAGATCCAGGGGTATCATACTTGACCTAACCTTTAGGCCCAGCGAATCAAGTCAAACGTGGATCTCAATAAAGTGGTTTTCTTTTTTCTTTCTTTTTTTCTTTCTTTCTTTCTTTCTTTTTTTTTTTTTTGGTTTTTCGAGACAGGATTTCTCTGTGTAGCCCTGGCTGTCCTGGAACTCACTCTGTAGACCAGGCTGGCCTCGAACTCAGAAATCCACCTGCCTCTGCCTCCCAAGTGCTGGGATTACAGGCGTGTGCCACCACCGCCCGGCATAAAGTAGTTTTCTTACAGAAATGAAAAGGGGGCAAAGAATGAAGGATAGCACTGCAGAGAGATAAAGTCAACCTTTGCATGCTGCTGTGGGCCCAGCCCAGAGCCTCAGACACATTAAGCACACATGTTTGTTATAGTATCAAGCTATACTCCCAGACTTACCTGCTACCACATAATGAAAGAAACTCGGGTGATAAGAAACGCACAGCATGAAGGAGAGGAAAGTAAAATAAGAGGCTTCCTAGAAGGATGCTAATAAACATAGGTATCCTGATTCTCATCCAGAGAAAACATCAAAACGCCAGCAATACATCTAGAAAAGCTGTAGATGGACATTCAGCAGCTGGCTCAGTGGGGAAGCACGCTTCCTGTTCCAGCATGAGGACCTGAGTCCCATCCCTAGGACCCACGTAAAAGGTCGGGCATGGCCACACACAAACCTGTAACCATCATACTGTTGGCAGAGGAGACAGCAGAATTATCACCAGCCTAATTCCTGGTTCAGGAAGAGATCTTGGGTTAAAGAACTAAAATGGAGAGTAACAAAGCAAGATGCCAATAGCCTCTGACCTCCATAGGTGTGTGCAGGAGCACATGTGTGCAAGCACACACACACACACACACACACACACACACACACACACGCATGCATGCACACGCACAACATGCATACACAACACACACCCAAAAAAATGAAATGTCACGAATGACTTTAAATGTGGGATAGGAAAAAATTAACAACTGAAATAAGTGAAAAAAAACTTGACAGTGTTGAATAAATTTAAAAATTCAGAAATGCATTTTCATCTAAAACTTGTTTTGCAAAGGGTTTGTAATGTCATATGTCTTCACTACCTACTCATGTGGGGTTAGGGCAGATGTCATGTTACTGCTGTATCAATTAGGGTTCCTCAATAAAAATGATCGCTCAACACCAAAAGATGTGTGGCCCAAGAAAATTAACACCTTGGTCCCTCACATCCAGACTGAAGACACTGACCTCTGTATGGACAGTGTGACAAGATGACATTCTCTTCTTCTTTCTCACCTTTCTATTTAAATACCCATTGTGAAAATGTAGGCTTATCTCCCGAAGTAAAACGAATTCTCTGGAGAACTTTCTCATATCTAAGGAAGCGCTCACTTACGACCATCAGTTGGTACCAGAAGCAAAATGAAATAAACCGTCCTACAGTCGCGTGGCCAAACTGCACATGTGGCTGCTCTACTATTCCTCAGGGATGGAATTCTTTAATTACTACCTGGAGAAAACTGTGCAGGAAATGTTTGCACTGACGTTGGACATCTAAAACTGGAGGAAATTTTACAAGTGTGTCTGACAAATCACTATTTTATACAAAAGGAAATGAGATACAAAAGAAAGGTGTAAATATTTCCTATAGCTCTCACAGGCTCTCAACCACACTGGAATTGGAAGAAGTAAACATACTTCTAGCTAATACACACAGTCCATTCCAAAGGACTTAAGCAGAGAGCTCAGTTCAATTCAGATCATTTCCATGTTCCGGCATCGATATCCCTATGTGTAAGGGATGTGGTTGCTTTGGAGGAAAAGGGATGTATTGGACTCATGCTCACATTCCTTTGTCCTTGTCTAAAATCCCTTTAGCCTTGTAGCATTTGTCTTCTTGGTTGCTGGGCACCCTACAGACATATGATGCCCCACTACTATGGTGGTTGATTTCATAGTGTATGTTCTCCCTTGCTACAGAAAGAATATAATTCTAATCTGCAGATTATGGCCTTCCTTGACTCTCATAAATCTAATCTCTGTGAACGCCAACCTACTCAGGTAACGCAATCTCCCTCAGATTCGAGGGCACTTCATTGCTTTGCTAGTGATGCCCCTTGGAGATGCCCTGGGAGTATTCTTAACAGCTCTCTATACCGTGCCCGATAACCTGCATCCCCTTTCCGGATAACAGAAGACATTAAGGTACCAAGAATGCAGCTGTGGCTCTCAGACTGTCCACCATTGCTCAGAAGCCCCAGATCTGGCGTTAAGGTGGGAAGACCTGGGGTCCATCTTATGGGGTGGTCCTCTGTTTTCAGATTCCTTTCTTCCACATATCTAAGATGCTTTCTACCTTCTTTCTCTGACGAGAACAAGAGAAGTGATGATCAAAGCCTGCTTCCGTTCTACCTTAACCAGAAATAGGCAGCCTGTTTCCGACACAGGGGACCACATTCGTCCTTCACAAAGTGGCAATCTCTTCACTCCCTTCTTTGGAGCAGTTAAGTGTGAATTCTATGGCAGAACATGACTTAAGGGAGAGAAAGAACATGACTCCAGACTATGGAGCTGACAGGCTTTGTAACTGTTTCTCAATGTCAGCAAGAATTTGGTTTTAAGATGCCCAGCTACTGATACCAAAATCCACAGGCACCTAAGTTCTCTACATAAAATGCCATGATGATACCTATAGATAACGATAGATATAGATAGATAGATAGATAGATAGATAGATAGATAGATAGATAGAAAAGTAAGTTATCTGATTCTGGAACACTTAGTAGTAGCAAAGTAATCTGTACACTGCTCATTCAAGGCACAATGTCCACACCCCACACCAAGAGCTGGAGTTGGGAAAGGCAGTTGGGTAAGTGGGGAGATCATCAATGAATCAGCCTTGTTGGGACTCACGAAACAGATGGAAGAGATATCGGTTTGGAGAGTAAGGCACCAGACCCTTGCAATTAAAGGCTCCAAAACCTAGTCATAACACAGCACTTCAAAACACCCATCTATCCTCCTGCCTCTCACTATTGACATTGTTGTCTCTTACATCATTTTAATCAGGAGTAAAAGGGACGGATCTGACTCATGTGAAATTGTAAGGGATGGCAAAGTCTCAAAGGTTAGAGCAAACATCTGCTCGGCATTCTCTGTTCCCTGAAAGAAATGCCGAAAGTCATTGCATTCACGTTTCCCCTTTGAAGTTCTTATTCACGTTCATCCCTTCTAGATATGAGACATAATCTCTCCTTATTTTTCATAGCCCCAAAACGTCGAAGAGAAACACACTGAAGCTTCTCTCCAATGAACTTCTACCTCCACATCCACAAATGCATGGGCGTCGTGGGAAAGAAGAGCCAACACACTGTGGGAACCCTACATCAAACGGTAAAAAAAAAAAAAAATCCAAGAATGAGAGAGACAGAGGTGCCAAATCAAAGAAAGAAAGTTAAGTGGCAGCTCTGAAAGGCTTATTGTCCAAGACCCTCAGAGCACAGTAAGCACCCGCAGAAACTATCTACAGGGACTGCTCACAGTTAGAAGTCTGAAGTGCTCCAAGCAAACAAGTGACAGTAAGAGGCTCCAAGTTGGTGAGGAGCAATCAGCTAAGATGAAGAATCGGAGCAGGGATGTATCTGCATCTAGAATTAGGCTCCGTGGTTAGCAAAGAAAACTGGGATCCAGGATGCAACTGTGTGTAGAGAGGAAGCAGGCCTCCAATTCCTTGAAATTTCTTTAAAATACAATTACACCAGGTGTGGGGCTGGCGAGCTAGAGCTTGCAAAACAAGCATGCTAACGTAAGTTTAGTGCCCAGAACCCACATAAAGGTGGGAGGAGAGAACTGACCCCACAGGGTTGTATTCTGACCTCCACACCTGGGCGTAGTGCACACACGCCCACAGATGCACATACACGCAATAATAATAAATTATTTTTAATTGGGTGCTGTGATGCGCGAGCTTATAATGCCAGCAATTAAGAGACAGAACAAAAAAAAAAGATTGTGGATTTGAAACTAGATTGGACTACCCTTGTCAAGTACTCATATAATCAATATGAATAATTAAGGGTCTGGGAAGGTGGCTCTGTGAAGAAACTGGTTTGCTCTACAATCATGAAGACCTGAGTTCGTATCCCCAGCACTCAGGTAAAAGCTAATCATAGTAACAGAAGCACAGGAATACCTGTCTATAATCCCAGCTCTAGGAATCCCAGACAGGCAGTTCCCAGGGTCTTGTTGAAACAATGAACTTCAGGTTCTCTGAGAGATCCAATCCAATGAATCAGTCAGTCAGTCAGTAAGTAAGTAAGGTAAAGAACACCAGACGAGACCTCTGGCCTCCACATGCACATGAATAGGCATGCAGACCCGGCTACATAAATCCATGCACACAGTCATGCACACATCTATAAAATATAACAGTATCAATAAAACAACCCCAACTGTCTCTAAAGGTCATGCTGCAATCACTCTTTCCCCTTGGAAAGAAAACCACCATTTGGGGTGACGCTCAGAGCCTTGTGAATGTCTGGCAAGCCTCGGCCACTGAGAGATAGCCTCAGACCCTAGTGAATGCCTTTCAAAAATACAACTGCCACTGGAGAAAAATCTTGCTTTGGGCAAGCTGGCCAGTAGCTGAAGAAGACCTTCTAGAAATGGAATATAGAATGAAGCAGGAGTGGAAGACACTGGAGACAAGCCAGAGACAGATGAACATGCTACAACGTTCTCTTTATGAGTCTCCTGAGGCCTCTGTGGAACACATCTCTATTATGCCCACAAAGATGTTTGGCTTATTCGCTTCCCTATAAAAACAATCATGTAACCCTAACTGCTATCATAAGCTACCCATTATGATCCACGTTTTCTATGCCTCTGCAAAAACTTAAGAGATTAAAGTGGAACCAAAAAGGAGTACAAATGATCTGTATCCTGGCTATAATCACCCTCGCTCTTTCATGATGTCAGTTGATCATAAATTACATATACTCCATTAAGGAACACAGTGAGGCCCAACCCCTATTGCTTCCGACAGGATTGCAAACAGCTGAGCTGGTTCTCTCAGCAGCTAAGTGAGAATGCTACTAACATTTCATCTTCATTTTTGAGTAGTAGCTTTCAAAGCAGGGCACGCTAAAGCTTAGGCTCTCCACTCTGGAAGTGGGAGAGCAAGGATAAGTGGGAATGACGAGGGAGCAGGAGTCTGTCCCTTCCTGGCCTTGGGTACATGGTCTCCTTTTGTTCTCTGGAAAGAGATGGGTGGCCACTGAATAACTGTTAAAAAAAACATTTCCTTAGCAATAAAAATAGTTTATAGATCCTGACCCAGAGAACTGACAATATTTGAGCATTCTTTTTCTCAAAGATACCCAAGCTGGAAGATAGACATTTCCTATAGCATATTAGATATTAAAATAGTAAGCTCAGAGGACCCCTTCCGTAAGGAGCGTGTCATCTGGCTGACAGTCATTTAAGATTTCTCCAAGGTGCACAGTTGGCTTCAAACTTTTGATGAAAAGTTATGTCTGTAGAAGTCAAGGCTCAATTTCTTTTTAACTTTAGTACAACGATTGTGCGTGCAAGTGTATGTTTGTGTGTTCATGAACACACATGTCATGGCATACATGTGGAGATCAAAGGATAACCTGGAACATTTGGTTTTCTCCTTCTGTAGGGAAGGTGGGTCCCGGGCACTGAACTCAGGTCATCTGGCTTTGTAGCAAGTGCCTTTGCCCACTGAGCGATCATCTCAGCAAGCCAGGGCTCGCTTTCTTACCATAAAGAGAAGACAGGATATCATGTTGATTCCCCAGGAGCTATAAAAGTCAGATGCCCCACAGGGGAATTATAATGTTATCCTCTGAAGGTAAAGTTTCACTTCCTGTCCTTGTCAAATGGGTTACCAGGCCAGCGGGGGAGGGGCGGAGGGGGGTTTACAAGCACTACTGATGCAATGTTTTTGAAGCAGTTCACCTTTCGATGTTTGATGAAAGAGGACCAAGTGATGACAAAGGGGTTTTCCCTTCTCTCTTCCTCCTGATCGCCAGGCTCCAGGGCAATCCAGTGAATGTCCCCCAGTATGCAAGTTGGTGAATGCCTGTGAGCCACTGTTTTGCACAGTCCCTAGATGCTAATTCCTAAAGTGCTTGCCTGTCTCCCAGCATTTGATCTCACTTTCTGATGACAAGTTGACACGTTTAGAGCCCACAGATGCTTGAGGGGATGGAGTAAGTAGTGTTAAAACACTGGCAGTCCTCCACCAAACAGTGGCGAGGGAAGAAAAGAGCAAACAGGTAAAGCGATGATGACATAGACCCATAAATAACTGCCTGGATGGGACTGGAATTAATTTTGTTGTTCCCTTTCTTTTTTTCTCACTTGATAAGTCAGCTAACAAAGGAGAGAAAGTAACTAGTATAACCCGAAGAATTCTAAAAGATTTCAGAGTTTGAAGACCCTAAGCTGAGAGTCTATTCAATTCATGTAATATCCCAATTTGCCAAAATAAGTATACAAAAAAATTAATCGTCAGTCTTCCTCCCAAACCGGTGAGCTGCTCAGAATTGCAGAGAGATCAAGGCTCTAAGGAAATGGTCTGTTGCAGAACCAGATCATTTAGTAAGTTAAAATTAGATTTTAAGGTGCCGTCACTAAGTATTACAATTGGGGGAAATATCACTCCAAGGCGTTCCGAAGGTGGTTAGGAGAAATGTAACCCCTCAGACAGAACACCAGTGACCCCTGCCTACCTCCAGGGCACACACATCCTTTGCATGACAATGCTTTGCTTGCTCCCATCTTCCCGGCTTTTTCAGCGCAACAGGACTAGGGTAGCAGTTAAAGCATAGATCCAGGCTTAAGTCTAAGGTTGGCCCCTTATCAAGCAAGATGAGAGGTCATGTTATTTAAATCCTCTATGTGTCACTCAAATAAGAAAATCAGCAAATGTCTGTCTCCAAGAGCCGATTGAGAGGTCATAAGACTTGCCTTTAATTCTTAGAAAGCAGCAAGAACGGGGTTGATGACTTTAGATCCCTGACACCCTTCCCAACTCCTCATACACAGCAGTAAATGGGTTCCTGCTGTCTGAACGGAGGTGAGTTTCCCACAGTGCCTGCATGATGGCATGCCGCCCGTTCTTCCTAGAGAAGATCCTAGTTGATTGAGCGGAGTCTTCCAGAGAATCTGATGTCTTCAGCCGGCTACTGCCTGGGATCCCATAGTGCTTTGTGCCTGCCTCTGTGAGCTCTTGTCCCACCCACCTGGCATCATCTGTCCATGCCGTTTCCAAAGTCAGCTGCTTGCTCCGTGGGGAAAGGGTGAAATTAGCCTTCCACACAGTCACAAGCTCCTTTTCCGAGGGCATTTTCGAAGCCATGCCTGTGGTGGGTAACTATTGGGTACTGGCTCTTCAGCAGGGTGAAGATACCACAACTGATTCCCATGCCCAGAGGGAGTTGTATGCTCCTAAAAGACAAGGTCAATGTCGCTACGCGATCCTCCCTAACCTTCAAGGCTCCGGTCACACCCAGACATGAGCACGAAGCTCTGTTCCATCCAGTCCCCACAGATCCCTCCTTCGGCGTCTACATGGCCGATTAAGTTTAGTCATTTCCATATGTGTGCTGGTCCTCTGTCCTCATGTGCTCTGCAGGCTCAGTAAGAAGGATGTTAACTAACTAGAAGCTATTTCCTGCAGTACCAGGGTGTGCAACAGGCAAGAAACAAGCCATCGATTGCTGGAGTGATTTATCTTTTCCGATACGTTTAAACTGATTCTCAATGATTGTCTGATGACCCCTGACTTGGGAAGAGGAAAAGCATAGTGAGGTACATGGGCTGAACCCAAGTCCTAATACCTCCTCCTGGGGGTAAAAAAGCAGTGGAGTCTTTACCAATATAAAATCCAGCGCCCAGCTTTGAAATTAATGGCGTACACAACAGGCATTTTACCCAAATCATACATTAGCTCCCGACCAAATCTCACGGCGTTAACCAGCAATGAATTCTACTTGTGCTCTATTCCTGTCATCAGGTGGACTGAGAAATGGTTCCAAGCCCCACGGAAAGAGAACGAAGGCCATCATAAGTAGACAAACCACAACAGAGTAATCTCGCCCTAGGCCACTGTCAACTCTGGTACAGAATTCCAGGCTCACGTTTTTCAAAGATGATTAAATACCTGTATTCTTCGCAAGTTCCCCCTTTTCCCTTTTTATATCAAGGGTGCTCCAGCACATCGCAAGCCTTCACAAACTTAATTGAAAGAAAAACATTTCAAGATGCCTTTATCCTCTACCTCACATGACACCTGTGGCCCCCACGACAGATATCAAGGCAGACTGCCTTGTTTCAACGAAGCACAAACAACCGGAGTAGCTGGTCCAAGGCCCCTCCTTCCCACTTCTCTTTCTCTTTCTCCCTCCCTCCCGCCCTCCTCGGTGCAGTTTTTACGACAGTAACACTGACCAATAACCTGCCAAGAAGTTGCTCCGCACCCTCCTCTACTATGTCCGTCAAAGTAAAATCTTCCTGTGTTTCCTGTGTCCTGTACTTTGCATTGAGACTGGGCGTCCCCGAAGAAAACCTCCGCCACTCGGAACCCTAGTCCCCGCCCACAGGCTTCAGCATATTGGCATCTAAACTAATTGACTGGGAGCCAATAGCGGTGCTTTAATCTTTGTACATGCTGCCGGGGTAACAGAGGAAGGAATATAAATAATGTGACCCAACAATGACATAGCTAGATGCTGGTGAGAGATCCCCAGACAGGAGAGTGTGAGTCGCACATACAAAGGAATTGGGTCAGGCTAACGCCTTGTGTTCCCGCTACCCCCACCTACAACACACGCAGTATGGAGACGCTACTTACAAAATGTTCTTAAGCGTTTAGGACCAAATAAATCTATATTGCCGAGAAACATTTACTCTGACCGGAAGTCATTTACTTGCGCTAGTCCTGTGTAAATAGCAAAACTGAGAATATTGGGGTGATCCCAGAATGGGAGCAGTATTTTCACCCGGGGGTGCCCACACCTCCTGCTGTCAGTCTCCACACTGGCTGGTGGCTGGCATGGACACTACAAGGTCGACATTCTCAGAAGAACGGCTTAAGGGTCTAGTACCAGTACTGGCATCGTAAAGCGAGCCTCCAGCACGTTACCTGGCTCTGCAGTTCACTTTGCTGCTTCAGGCGAAGGTTTTCAGGAGTATCCGCCACCGTGGTGAAGGACTGCTTTGGGTAGTGTCTGCAAAGAAACATATTTTTGAAAGTCAGGATTAGAATAACTTGCTATAAAGCAATGCTTTTAACATCAAATATTTCATCAAATATTTGTCACAGTAGTATCCTTGGCTAAGGTCATGTCTGTCATTATTCTAGATCCCTTCCTTTCTCATGACCCTCTGTCACTGGTTTTTCCCTCTCTCCCAAAACTTAAAACTCACACTCTGTCCTGCTAGACCCTCCCTCCAAGCTCTGGATCATGCTCAGAATTCTCCCGTCTTTCACTGTGCCTGACTTCATCACGCCACCGTCCATGCCATCTTTCTAGCCTGCGGTCACTTTCCTTTGAAAGTAGCTTCACCTCATTGTCTTTGTTCGTCTCCTCTCCGACTCTCTCATCTCTTTACCAGGCTTAAAGTTTATTCCTAGAAGCTCATCTCACCAAAGTCACTCGACCACCCACGAAAACACCTAATAAGTCTCCTTTAGTTCTGTTGCTTGGCTGTCCCTCTATTTTGAAATGTCCCTTTTCTGAGTTCTCAGGGTCCCACTCAGTCCCACAGCCTGGCTGCTTCTCCCGTTCCCCACTTCTCTCTGACCTGTGGGATCTGCTTTCACGCTCCACCCACGGCAGGCACCACACACTCGGTCTGATTTCTTTGCTCAGTCCACACCGCCACCTAAGAGATTATACCCACCCCCTGCAGCCTTTAGGGATTGCTATTTGCTGATTTCTTTTCAACTCATTTGTTGGGATTTCCCTGGGAACATCCCACATCCACCATGAACTCTGTCAGCCTGCAACTCAGCCATTCATCGCCCTCCCCATCCCTAAAACAAAGGCCTCCACTACTTACTTTCTTCCCATTTTTATTGGGACTGAAATGAATAAGTCAGATATCTTGGGGTAACTTTAACATTGACACATTAACCACTTGCCATCTCTGTGTGATACATACTTTCTCTCTCCACAGGAGCTGGCCTTGCCCTTACTGTCTTCGCTGATGAAATAAATGACCCAAGTGCAAATCTGTTTACATCGCTAAGTGAAACCTTTCCCTGGTGCAATAGTGTCCCCCTGATCAGAGAATAAAAGTCTGGGCTCCTGTCCTCCAAGTCCCCTGTGTCCAGCCCTCTCCAGAGACCTCACTCATTCCCTGCTCTGGCCAAGGGGATCCCTCAGTCCTCAGATTCACCCTTCCTGCTCCCCCCTCCCGTGGAAATGCCATTCCTCTTGCCTGGGACATCTGTCCACTTCCCACTCCACTTCCTTTGATAGCACAGTTATCTTTCTGGTCTTGCTTAGATGTCACCCTCTCTGGGAAGCATTCTTAGCCTCCAGTGTGGGGTGGGAACAGGCTCTAGGTGCACTTTCCTCCCCTTGTTATACTGCTTCAGACCCTCATCCAGGCTTTCTGACTAGCCTCTTCATGACCCCTCTTAGGAAAGTTCTGTAGCAGTAAGAACTGGTAGTCCCACCCCTTGCCAGGATACAACTCTTGGCGCTATTTCCAGTCCAACGGGTGCTTGGCTTACAGTGTGAGCTCAGTAAATGTTTGCACGGGAGAGGAGTGGAGGGAAAGAAAACGGACAATGATACGGGGATACAATCAGGTAGAACTTCTCATGATCTCCAGCACTGTAGGATGACTGTGATTGACACTGGCTAATCTGCTACTTCAAAATAGCTGGTAGAGAGGACTTGGACTGTCCCCAACACACACAAAAATGGCAAATCTGTGTGTCAATATACATATGTCAATGACCCTGAACTGATTGCTATACATTGTACACATGGAGGGAAATGCTGTTTTATACCCATAAATATGTATAGTTATTATATGTCGATTAAAGATAGACATAATAAATATTCCAGACAGAAGAAATGGAAGAATGGAGAGAAGATACCCAAAGCCTAAAAGGTGAAGGTGGACCACAGGTTTGATCTGTCATATGATAGAGCTATACATTGTCACACTGGGGCAAAGAGGCAGCTTGCCTTTCAGTATGACCTTCAGGTGGGGGGGATGGCATTTCTTCCCACCGTGTAGGTAAACAAACACTAACTCCGGGATGTGGTCCTCTCTACTCATGGTGCAAACACCCAGACAAAACACACAGGACACATGTAGCTGATGTGGTTCCATCAGCATAAAGCCCTCGAAGCTCAGACCTACTCTTAAAGAACGTGCTCCCTTGGCCCGCTCCCTGGCTCCCTCCACTACTGATGTTCACCTGTGCAGCTTCCTGTGGTTTCTCTTACTCCTTCCAAGACTCATGGTTTTAAACTCTACTTGCAGAAGGTTCTTTTTACACCCCTGCCTCTGGCGTCCAGAGAGAACATTGATGGAGAAATCCTTTTTTAGTACAAATAAACTCTCTAAAACCTATTCAATGTGCAGTGTCACTTATGAAATAAATATTAGGTATTCTGTAACCTTGTGCAGCGAGGTGCATGGCAGGAAGAAATATATCCACGCCTTATCTGTCTCGCATCCTCCAATAATTTAACATGCCATGGGATCAGTGATCTAGGAAACCGAAGGTCCCCGCATAATTACTAGAATCATTTTAACTGTATTTTGTTGACATTCTCCAAAACCCTTTATAATTGTCTTGTCTTCTCTGAGAACATACATTATTTGTGACAGTTTGGCGCTGTGCTGATGTGGGACCATGATAGAAGAGTCGCTCTTTCTAGGTTTACAACGATGGTAGACCTAAACAGCTCAGGTTCGCTGTGCTTTTCCTGAATGGATGCTGTCAAGAGATCATGTCTCACATGGCCCTGAGCCCCTTGGATCATCTCTTCTTCATCTTTTCTCATCTTTTCTAACTCAGACAAGAAAGTACACAGTCAAGTGGATGACCAGAATATTCACTGACTCTGGTAAGTATTGACAGTAGATACGGTGTCTTCCTTTCCTGCTGAAGTAAAGACTCTCCAGGGTCTGCCCTTCTAAGGACAACTTCGGCACTGTACCCCAGACAATAATAGACAGGTCGAAATAGACAGACAGCTCCACTGAGCTATGGATTGAAACTTGAACCTCACTAGACTTTAAATGTAGCAACTGTAGACTGTCATACTTGAGGATTGTAAAAAAAAACAATTTAGCAAGAATTTTCCCAAAATGTATTCTATGATATTACATAAAGTTCCAGAGATATCTGTGGGGCTCTGCTATGTTTCATATTTAAAAAGTCTATCGTGCTATCTCTTTTTTAAACTGTCATGAAAACTCGCTCTTGCATGTGCCGTGAAACCTTTAGCCCGCTCAGCCCTGGCTATACTGCAGGGGAACTCATTTGGGGTGGGAAGGCATTCTTCATGAAGCCACTCTTCAACTGCCAATCACACTCAAGTGAAAAATCCCATGGGATTTTCAAGAACACGCTAATATTGATACAAACCGCTTTACCGCACATACTCGGGGGTCCTATTGGAAAAGTAAAAATAATTTCTACTGGGTTCCTTCCTCACTGGCCACACAGACTTCTAATTCTGAAGTCTCATTTCATGAGAAAATCACCTCTTCTTACCATTGGACTGTAAAAAGAGAAGTTGTAATGGACTTTCAAAATATGCAAAGAAACACCACTTTTATACCTTTGATCGTAGCAGCACATATGAAGTCCTATTTAGAAAAAAGGGTTCAAAAACAACTGAAAATGTGGGGTGTTTTTTTTTTAAAGAAGACACAGTTTTCTAACCTGATTATAAAACAGCAGACTTACTGACAGGATGTGCAAAGTTACAGTTATATTTACAACTATAAAAAGATGCCAAGACATCACACTTTTCCAATATCCTTTTCAATGCTGCCTTTCAGTGATTTTTTTTTCATAGTAGGGTAATCTATATATAACTTTCTGTAACGACTGTGACAAAATGAAACTATCTAAAATCTCAACATGGAGAGAAGAGCCCAGTTTATTAATTTATTTACTTATTTATTTATTTGTGTGTATATCCATGTATGCATTATGTGGTGTGCATGTGTGTGTTTATGCATGTGCAGAAGTGTGTGTGTGTGTGTGTGTGTGTGTGTGTGTATGTGTGTGTGTGTGTGTGTGTGTGTGTGTGTAGGACAGAGGGTAACCTCATGTGTTTACCTTGTCCTTTGATTCAGGGTCTCTTGTTGCTGTGAGTCTCTTGAGTTAGGGTAGGTCAGCTGGCCAGTGAGCTCAGAACTCCTATCTCCTATCTATGGAGCATTGGAATTATAATCCCATACAGCCACATCTCGCTTCTCTTTCAAACACGGGTTCTGGGTAATCTCAGGTCCTCACACTTGCACAGCAAGCATTTTTACTATCTAAGTTATCTCTCCAGTCCCCTGGTTTAGTCTTATAACCAAACTAATAAATATGGGGGAAGGAAAGTGTCTTAGTCAGGGTTTCTATTCCTGCACAAACATCATGACCAAGAAGCAAGCTGGGGAGGAAAGGGTTTATTCAGCTTACAATTCCAAATTGCTGTTTATCACCAAAGGAAGTCAGGACTGGAACTCAAGCAAGCCAGTAAGAAACATCCCTCCATGGCCTCTGCATCAGCTACTGTTTCCTGACCTGCTTGAGTTCCTGTCCTAACTTCTTTTGGTGATGAACAGTAATTTGGAACTATAAGCTAAATAAACCATTTCCTCCCCAACTTGCTTCTTGATCATGATGTTTGTGCAGAAATAGAAGCCCTGACTAAGACAGAAAGTATGCATGTGAGAAACTACCTCACAGGTCACGAGTAATAACACAAATGAAAATCTGTGGATTTGATAAGTCAAGTCATAGAACTAGCAAAACTCAAGAGTTTATGGTCTTCACTTGAAAACACTTGTCAAGGAAAAGAAGACCTCATGAGTTGTAAGCATAACACTCAGAAGAAATAAGTGTAATTACAGAGATGGCAGCATTGTATAGAGAGTGCATTGTATAAAGTAGTGTTTGTAAAGTAAGAGAGGCCTCATTGGTTCAGCTGTCCTGAATAGATCTGAAGATGTTGTCGAATGTCAGGTTTTTCAAGGTCATATCCAAATGGTAACGCTCATCTGAATTAACCTGACAGATTTCTCTGACGCTAGAGACTCATCTTGCTGCTACCCACCATCCAGGGCTACTCCAAAGGAAAAGAGAGCAAGACACAAAATAAGCCAGGAGGCCGGCGGTGCTTGATGAAAGCCCAGGAAAGAGAAATGAAGCTTTCCAAAGACAAGTGCTCATGGGATCACACACTTTCTCCTAGCTCCCTCCATGGAGTGTATTTAAATGGTTATGAAAAAGTCTCCCCCAAATCAATGTCTTCTTAGGATAATAAGACTTACTTACCACCAGGCTTATAAGAAGGAAGTTTTTGTTCTCTGCAACATTGGAAGGGAGAACATGGGGTAAAGGGTATTGGTGATGTGACATGAATGCTCCAAGAAAAGCAAGAACCAAAATTTTCAAGTCTGAACCACAACAATGAGCAGCATGGCAAGCGACCCCCAAGGATGCGATTGGTAGCACCTATCCCTTTGAGGCCACCAACACCGGTCTAACTGGACTTGAGATCTGCTCAAAGAAGAAGGAATCCGTGCCTCGGACTGCAAATGTAGTCAAGTCCCTATAACTGGCAAGGTGATGAAGCCAAGAGAAGGCTGCCACTACTGCTGCCACTTTCCTCCATCAGAATAATTTCCAGCTGTAGCATTCGTGTCATCTTCCTACCCACAGGTAAGACATTTGTTTTGGCCGCAGATGGAGAGACCGCTACCGAACTCTACAACTGGTTAAAATGAAGAGGACAGTAGACTGTGGGGAGCCTAGCCCCAACTGATACAACTACAACATAACCCTTGTACCTGAGAGGCCCAGGGAACATTGTAGAGGAGAGGAGTGAAAGACTGTGAGGGCCAGAGGACCAGGGATCATGCAAAACATCTCCGATAATGTCAGAATTGTAATCAGAGCAAGTTTACAACGGCATGTCTGCTGTCAACACTCTACCCAGCACCCTGTTCTTTCTGCTTTCCCACAGAGGGAATTCACTTCTGTGTTTCATTGTTTTAGTCTATAGAAGGGGAATAAGTATCCCTGCCTATCTCATGGAGTTGCTGCTAGAATCTCATGACAGAGACTTGGAAATTGAAAGGTACTGTGAATGTAAGACTGTAGTAACCCACTTAAGTTTGTAAATCTGAGATCCTTCTGTTTGTATTTAAGGTTAAACCTAGGCTTTAATGCAATGACTCTCAACCACCATCCCCAGAGGACAATTTAACAACACACAGCATCTGGAGGAGTTTTTTGGTTGTCTCACTGGAGTAGAGACATGTATCAGCATGTAGTGGGTAGAAGTCAAGAATATTGCAACACATCTTAAAGAATGTGGGGCAGCCCCACCTGCCAAAACAAAACTTATCCTATGAGAAATTTCAACATTCTGAAGTTTAGAGACCTTATTTTATATATCTAGATCCTCAGTAAGAAACCTAGGCACAGAGTATCTACTGAAATTTCATGCTTCTCAATATTTGATCACTGGGTTAACAAGACTTTCATCACTAACAAAAACCGGTGATTTTAAGGGAAAAAAGATTTATTTGGCTCATAGGTTCAGAAGCTTCAGTCCATCAAGACATGGAGACATGGCAGAGCTGAGTAGGTAGCATCATCATGTCAAAGAAGCATGAAGAGAATGCCTGTACTCATAGACTTCATTAATTTTAACTCATTTCATCTGAATCTCCAGCCTACTGGCTGGTGCTACTCACATTCAGAAAAAGTTTGTCCCCGTCCCTAGTCAGTCTTCTCTAAAACATTATGACTAGACTCAGTACTTAGCTTTACTAACCTCATAGAAGTTTATCTAATTAATCAGGTTGGGCATCAAGAGGAACTATCTCAGTGTGTACTGCCATAACTCATTCTTGAAGAACCAAGTACCTTTGGTGTGACTCTGCCAGGAGACCTTAAAAGCTCCCAGCTTATTTCTCTGGGGTATCTCCTATGTCTTTTTCCATTTAATCACTATGAGGGTTACATGTTTAAAGACCATAGCTTTGAAGAGCATAACTATGTATGTTCTATGCTGGCAAACCTCCTAAAGGATGATGAGACCACAAAGAATGATCTGGAGACCACTGATACAAACTTTATGCCTGGCAAGATACTCTTCATGAAAAAGGGAGTAGCTTAACATATTTTCAAATACTATCTACTTTTTACAAACAAACATACAACTTTATAATTCTTAACATTTTTAAAAGCAAAAGCTATGATCATGTATTACTAAGTTGGCCTCTCAGTTCTACACTTCTGAGTTATGGGAGCCACCTCAACCCTAGATGATCTTTCATACTCTGAGTGACTCCACCAAATGGGTAATTTTATCCAAGGGACAAAGTCACAACTGTCTCTGGATGTCAACGGATGGCAGGGTTTATGTGCAATTTTGACTATTTTCCTTAAATCTGAGTGATTCTACTTTATAGCAATAATTCTTATCACTCAAAAATGCCTTTAAAGACAGGAAATCTGTTTTTATTTTTTAAGTATCTATCTATTTATGTATATGAGTGCTCTATCTACATGTATGCCTGCATGATTGAAGAGGGTATTAGATCCCATTATAAATGATCCTGACCATATGGTTGCAGGGACTTGAACTCAGGACCTCTAGGTGAGCAGCCAGTGTTCTTAACCACTTAGCCATCTCCGCATCCTCCTAACCAATTTTTAAATGAACAAACTTGGAGGCGAACTACTATCAGTTCACTTATAATGTCTCTACTTACAAAAGAGACACTACAGAAAGAAAAAAAATAATTGCAGAAAGACAATGCCGAACAGTGACTGTGCAGGTAAGTGTAAAGAATGTACAGTGTGCCCACATAAGTTCACAGACACACAATGTGACCACCTATACACAGAGGCATACAGTATGCTCACATGTACCAGAGACGCACAGTGTGCCCACACGTGCACACAGGCACACAGTGTGTGGAAGAAGAACAATGCCAACCGTCTGAAAATTCCTGAAGACAAATCTGAGGTACTAGACCAATTGAGAGTATGAAAGTTGAAGTATTCTAAGGTCCTCCGTAAGAAAAATTGGGATAGTATTAAGTTTCACTTTTTCTTAAATATGTGTGATAAAACTTTACAGGTAGCCATAAGAAATGGAATTATCCTACATAAATTCAAATTTGCATGAAAGTGAAAAGAACAAAAATAAAAATCTTAAAGCACCAAAACTCTTATTCATTACAATTTAAAAAAAAAAATAGGAAATAGGGAAGGAGGAAAGGCTACATAGAATAAACAAGACAGATAGAAAATTAGCAGTTGAGAAAAATAATTCTGTAACCATAAAAGCATAATTGGGAAATATCACACAAAGGCCTATTACTGTCATAATTTTTATTCTACCATAAAGCGCTATGCTAATATAAAACAAAATTATTTGTGACAGTAAAAGTGTTATTGAGTGTGCAGGTGATAAAAGTTGAATTCACTATTAGAAGCCTATCGTAACTGTAAATAAGCTTAAAATCAGTCGCATCCATGTTTAGATATCCATCAACATACATATGACAGTGGAAGAATGTAAAATGCAAGGGAATCGACATATCCACCAACAGAACATTTCAACATAGTTCACCTTATCGTTACTACGTAAAGCAAGCAGACACAAACATGAATAAAGATATCCAACATGTCCTCTGAGGTCAGAGGATATTTGCATGCATGTTTATCTGCAATGTCTTTCCTTCACCGAGATGGGTAAGCACATTCCGTGCACCCAAAGACTTCGATGGTTTGAGAAGTGTAAAGAAAAATGTCATATTATTTGAGAGACTGAGAAAACATGGAGGGTTTTCCTCCTTAAATCCAATGTTTCTCGAATAGACTAAGGAGATGGCTCTGCAGATAAAAATCCTTGCCTCTCAAGCATGAAGGCCTGAGTTTGGTTCCTAGGAACCTCCATCCTAGCTACAATCTCAGTGCAATAGACAGAAAAGGGCAAAGAAGAGGGAAGCCCCAGAAATTCCCAGGGCAGCTCTCCTGATGTAGCACCAGTGAACAAAAGACCATATCCCAAACAATGTAGAAGAAAACCAACTCTCCAATGTTATCTAAGCCCCACATACATGCCATGACACTCTGAAACACACATACTACACATACACATGTACATATATGGACACTACACATATATACACACAGACACACACACATGCATATACTATACACATTTTTATACACATACATATCAACACTACACACACATAAACCTACATTATGGACACACACACAGGCACACCTACATTATGGACACAACCACACATGCACACATGCATGGTTTTTCAAACTCTATTTTAAAGAGTTTAAGAGCTGTTTGAAAGCCCTAGGGCTGGAGAGACAGTTCAACAATGAAGAGCAGCTACTGCTCTTGCAGAGAGCCTGGGTTGGGTACCCAGCATCCACCTAAACATCTCACAATCTTCATGAACTCCAGCTCCAGGATACCCCACGTCATCTCCTGGTCTCCACTGGCACTGCACTGACATGCCCAAACACCCACTTGAACATACATCCACACATAATTAAAAATAAAAAGTACCTTTTAAAGTACCTAGGAAATTTTGTGAATAATTTGGAATAATCCTATTGGATTTTCTTAAGGTTCTCAGATTAAATGCACACGAGGGTGTCATGGTGTGTATGTGCAGTTCGGAAGATCCTAGTGACAAGTACATCAAGCAGTCTTCAAATTTCTACTAATAAACTATTTGAATAATGATGGAATAGCCCCCCCCGCTTGATAGATACAGGCATTTAAAATAATATATGTGGTCCACACAAGCATCTTTCTGTCTAATATAGCCACTGACATAGGAATGCGATGGTGGACTATTATCACTCTTTGACATCATTCAAAGATATACAGTTCTGATCACAATGTTCGCCATGAACTTCAGCTAATGCACTTCTGCCCCATGTCCTCCTATGCACTGATGGGCCGTCCATTCGTACATCTCCCTCCACAGCTGTCATCTCATACTTAATTCTACCGCTAATCTTCTTCCCCACAGCACCTCTATAAACAACTCACACGGCATGTTGCTGGTTACAAAACACCAATTTTATGATTTAAAAGAAAAAGGAGAGAATTAGAGCAAGCAAATGGGGAATGCCCTTCAGAAAGGAGGCTTAGAAGAGCCGCTGATAGATAACATGAAAGCGAAAAATGGATTATGATAATGGAGACCTCATCCATGAAATACAAGCCCCAGCTGAAAGGAGGAAGAGAACACAAGCCCTGGCTCTCTGGAGGCAGGCGAGGGTCAAACAGCTTGCCACCTATTGATCTACTGGCTCAGCGGGGCACCATTGTAACTCCCCTGGTGCATTCAGCAAGGAAGGCTTTATCAGAGGGATTACACAGCAAACCTGACCCATCGCACTAGGAAATGCTTATCAGCTATTGGAACCTGTCACCTAGATTTTGAATTATGGCAGAAAAGGCAAAATATTAATATGTGTGCCTACACACACACACACACACACACACACACACACACACGTACATATATATAAGTGCATGGTTACACACACACCTTATATGTTAATGAAAAATATGAGCTTCTATTCCCTACGCTGTGGATGATATTGATCATGGGACCATACAAACCAGAGGGTAGAGGATATCCATCAAAAGGTACTACTGACTGCAAGCACGTGCAGATCTGGGACTCGGAGTCTAAGATATGATGGTAGCCTAAAAATATATCCAAACAAAGCTCATAAGAAAAAGTTACACACACACACACACACACACACACACACACAAAACATGCTCTCACATATATTCCTTTGTCACAAATAATTACAAATACAAATAAGCGCAAAAGACGTGAGTTAATCATCAGATAATTCTAGTTTTAAGGAGACCCTGATGTAAAACCAGAAATGTAATATTACAGTCAGCTACAGTCAGCTTTTCCATTAGCATTTTATTGTCTCAGAGGTAAATTCATGGCTAAAAGTTAGCCAATCAGTTGTGGAGGGGAAACAATTAAAAATAACAAGAAGAAGAACACACTGCTGCAGTGGTCGTTACTCAGCTCAGACACCACTGTGTGCACTCGGGGCAGAGGCATTCACCACAGCACTCGGCACAAAGTCCACGAAGGACGCAACAGTCCTCTGAACACAGTGATCCAGGCAACTGCAGACAAATGGCCTGGACCAGGACATGAATCTCTTTGTAATTCACAAAATCCATTTACTTGATAATTTGCAAGTGGCTTGTTTCCTCAGTTTTCAGGCTATAAAAGCAAATTTGAACAAATTAAAATCTACTTAACCATTGCCTCCACTGCAGAATTAAAGAACTATCCTTGGGGAATGTAGGAGATTGTTCAATACACTTCAATTTGTCAGCTTCTAATTTTGTGTATTAAATTTGTTTTAATGCACTTTCCCAGGGTAAGTAAACTGAGGGCAGAAAGGAGGAAATTAAGAAAAATCAGTATCTTTTGCATCGTTATGCATTAAAGAAAATGAGCTGGTTATTATAACATGGTTAGCTACTGTGACCCTGGCTAACCTCTTTGTCTATTCCATGTAACACACCAAGCAAACTGTCTCCCTTCCCTAGATACTCAAGGCAGAGTCTAACTACAAAATATATCAGTTCTTCTAAAATGCACATGTTCCTGGCCATTGATTGTATGATTACCCTAAAACTCAATAGGTCATTATACTTTTCTTGGGTTCAGTGCCCCAGAGAAAGAAGAAAAATGTCCAGCTTTAACCTTTTTCATCGCAGGTTAATGACATGGAAAAAGAAAAAAGAACTTTGTAGAAGGTCTGAACTGGGTTCCATGTTTAAAAAGAAACATTTACTACCTTCAAAACTCATCATAGAGGTCAGCTTCCAATTCAAAACGGCAAAGCCAACGACCTCCCATTCAAAACCCAACTGGAATATTTACACATTTAACTCTTACATACATACATGTATATGTATACATGCATACACACACACACACACACACACACACACACACAAGAGAAAGGGAAAGAGAAGCTGTTATTTAAAAAAATAAAAACACATTGAAGGTAGATAGTAAAGGCTAAATATACAATCACATAGGATCAGATTGGATCAGCTTGACAGAAGAGGATTCTAGAAATGTCACCAAGAAAACTGTGGCCAGACTATTAGAAAAAGCACACTCAGGCCTGTTGACTAGAAAAGTCCCTTGCCTGCTAATTATCTCTAAACAAAGCAATCTACCTGGGGTGTCTATACCCTAACCAGAGCCCTGAGATAAGAATGGTGGGCTCTGAGGTAATATATAGCCCCCATATGAGATGCTCGGGAGTGAAGAAGCCACAGCCCTCCTTGCTTGTGATTTTGTGCTGTGCACCTCTAGAACCTGAGGGTTCTACGTCTTGAGGAAGCTGCACTGGCAGCCACGTGCGTGTCGAAGCCCTTGGAAGCACTCCGTCTCAGACAGAAATGTGGCCCAGTCACTTTCGCTCCCTTCCCCTTTGTTTTCCAAACTGGGTAGATACTAGTGACCCTCCCAGCCCAGCCCTAGTAAAGAAACCTCAGCCTCAAAAAGGAGAAGCACAGAGATAGAGGTAGGAGAGCAAGGGGAAGGCTACCCTGAAAGAAACAACTCACAGGCAAGAACTGTGTTCAGGACGCCATTGCAGCTCATCCTGGTGACGGATGCAGTTGTCATGTCCACAAAGACAACTTAGTAAAGGGGAAAAGCACATCAAACTACCGAAAACTCCCAGGAAAGTGAAACCTTCAAATATATTTATTGATTCTGGGTGGTGGTGGCGGTGGCGGTGGCAGCGGCACCCACCTTTAATCTTGACACTCAAGAGGCAAAGTCAGGAGAATCTCTGGGTGCAAATTCCAGGACAGCCGGGACTACACAGAGAAACCATGTCCCAAAAACAAAACAAAAAAACTCTGTGTGTGTGTGTGTGTGTGTGTGTGTGTGTGTGTGTGAGAGAGAGAGAGAGAGAGAGAGAGAGAGAGAGTATGAATGTGTGTGTGTGAGTGTGAGTGTGTGAGTGTGTGTGTGTGAATATGTGAGTGTGAGTGTGTATGTGAGTGTGAGTGTGTGTGAGTGTGTGAGTGTGTGTGTGTGTGTGTGTGAGAGAGAGAGAGAGAGAGAGAGAGTGTGTGTGTGTGTGTGTGTGTGTGTGTGTGTGTTGAATCTAGAGGTTTACATGAGGTGCAAGTGAGGGTTGCAGACAGGTGGATTACACAGGAGCCATAGAGAGATTTTCTAGGAATGATAAAGAAAGATGGTTTGCTTCATGAGGTGCCTGTTGCACAAGCATGAAAACTGGGGTTTTATCCCCATTACACATGTCAAAAGCCTGGCACAGCAGTGTCCTGTCCCAACAACAGAAGTGGAGCTGAGGAACATGGGGCCAGCCAGTCTCATGAGTCACTGAACTCCAGATTCAGTCAGAGACTCTGTCTCAAAAAGGAAAACGGGAAAGCAAAGGAGAAAGATGCCCAATATCACCCTCCGACCTCTCCATGCACACGCACACACTCACAATCACACACTCACAATCACACATGCGTGCACACCTGTACACATACATGTACATGCACTCATACATGTGCATTCATGTGCACTCAAATGCACGCACACAGAGAGTCTATGAGAGAGTATCAAATCACATGTGTTTGACAAAACTCATATAGCCATATCCTGAACAAATGAACAAATGTGTTTTAGAATATTTAAGATTTCACTAACTCTATCTGTGTATGCTCATGCGATGGATGCTATGTGATGGCATGTGTGGAGGTCGGATGACAACCTGCAGAAGCCAGTTCTTTTTTTCTATGCACAGGTTTGCAGATGGCTTGGAGGAGACCCATTTACCTACTAGGCACCTGGCCTACTTTTAAATAATTATGTTGGAGTTTTTTCTCAACTGTTTTTCTAATTAAATTTGGTTGGCATAAAAAGAAATACATTGTATTGGGACATTTGCATACATATTTTACCTAACTGCTTGCTAAAGTCAAACATAACAATTGAAAGAAAAACAAACTGTAGTCTTCAGGGTGAGGTAGAAGAAAACTCCAGTAATAACGAAGAAAAAAATCAATGTGAGAGAAAAGATAAGAAATCTGTGTACAATCAGTCAACGTTGTCAGAAATTTATAAATAAAAATGGTGCCAGATAAAGAAGTATCTCTACCTTTGTCTCCAAAGGCCAAAGGAAGGACCTGATAGAAAGAGAAACACCTTGTCAAACAGGCCTATAACCAGGTAAAACACATAAAAGATTGTAAAAGACCTAACTAAGCACATGTACACGATTGATCACCAAGAATTTCAGAGCCCTCCTTCAGTCCCTCTCTTTGCTAGAAAAGTAGAATCAAGTTCCCAACTGCATCCTCTAAACCAGATCCTCTACCATTACCACCACAGGATGTTACTACCTTACACCTCTGAATGTAAAATCGCTCCTATCTGCCTTTTGGTTTTATAATGCCAAGAATTGAGTGTGCTTTATCAGAGCTGTTTTAAATGGTGTTTTCTCTCCACAGGATGATTGAGAAACAAGAAAAATGTTACCGGGTCCTGCCACACCGATAGAGAAAACAAACAAACAAACTAACTAACTAACTAAAACAGAATGAAAGATCTTGATACCTGGGATCTCCCTTTGTGAGAGCAGTTCAATGGTAAATCACTGTATTGCCAGACTGTGTTTCTGAAACACCAACCAGGTTTTTTCCTCTCTGTATGCCTTTCCTGCCTCTGATTCTCTGATCTCTCTCTCTCTCTCTCTCTCTCTCTCTCTCTCTCTCTCTCTCTCTCTCTCTCTCTCTCTCTCCAGTAAGCACTTGCAGAGATCACAGTGAGGGAAATGGAAGAGTGGGATTTAGGGGAGCAGTGGTTCTGGGACAGGGACAAGGACAGGTTCTACGGTTCTACGCCATCTTTCCTAGTGTCTGAGACCATGAAGAATTATAAAGTGTCCTTGGGGAAGAACATCATCATAGAATATACTTGCAGAAGAGTATTACTCAGGTCAGGACAGGGAAAGAAAAAAAGAATATTGAGTAAAGTGTTCAGAGCCCCCAGGGCCAGACACACACACACACACACACACACACACACACACACAGCCCAACAAACTCAGATTACACAGGGCCTGGGACCATTCTACCACAGGCATGGAGACACACAGGGATAAGAGTCTGTTCAGGAGTGACCTCTGGATTGAGACTAGGCAGTAAAACCAGATGAAGTTCCTAAAACATCCTGGGCTATACACAACCCTGGAAAATGTAGGAAATTAGGTAAAACACAGTGACTTCCAAAGGTTTTCATGAAATTTGAGCTATAAAACCTTTGACTAAATGTTTAAGCCATAATGATGGCTTGAATAGATGTCATGGGAAAACAGAAGACATTGGTGGTGCCCCTCAATACAAGACTGAGAGACTTCTAGTCATAACCACTTCTCCTAGTGAGATAAACCGGACATAGAACTCTGCACTAAGGAGTATTTGTGTGCAGCTAGAGATGGCTCAGCAGGTAAGGCCATTTGATAACAAGCTTAGAAGCCTAATTTCCATATCCGGGACCCAAGGCAGAAGAAGAGAACTAACTTCTAAAAGTTGTCCTCCGACCTCCATAAGGCAGAGTGGTGCGGAGAGCTTTTGGAGCTGCTTCTAGAACTTTAGCAGGAATTTGACATTGGGCCAGGATCTGGAAGTAGGCTTCAGGCAGTAATCCGACTTTGGACTAGAACAAAGAAGTAGGCTTCAGGCAAGAATTTGACTTTGGACTAGGACAGAGAAGGCGGATCAGATATCTTGGTCATCCTGATAAGCCCCTAGAAACAGTGATCACAGGACTTTGTTTATTGCCTTGTTTTTACCTTGATTGTGTTTATTGCCTTGTTTATTCCTTAACCTAGAACTGACATTATTGTTTGCCTATACTTATAATGGTACAAAAGCAGACTGGGAAAAAAAATAAACCCACTTCAGCCTCAGAACAGGCTGGAGTCATGCTACAGTGTTGTCTAATCACATTTTTATTTTTATTTTTATTTTTTTAGTTTTTATTAGTTATTTTATTTATTTAGATTTCAAATGTTATCCCCCTTCCTGGTTTCCCCTCTGAAAATTCCCTATCTCACCCCTCCCCCTGCTTCTATGAGGGTGTTCACCCACCCACCCACTCCCGCCTCACTGCCCTAGCATTCCCCTAACAATGGAGCACCAAGCCTTCACAGGACCAAGGCCCTCCCCTCCCATTAACCCAGAATTGTTGCTGTCCATAGGAAATACAGTGACAAAGAGTGGAGCAGAGACTGGTGGAAAGGCCATCCAGAGACTGCCCCACCTGGGGATCCATTCCATCTGCAGCCACCAAATACAGTCACTATTGCTGATGCCAAGAAGTGCTTGCTGACAGGAGCCTGATATGGCTGTCTCCTGAGAGGTTCTGCCAGAGTCTGACAAATACAGAGGCAGCTGCTTGCAGCCTACCATTGAACTGAGCACAGAGACCCAATGGAGTTGCTAAGGGAAGGACTGAAGGAGCTGAAGGGGTTTGCAACCCCATAGGAAGAACAACAATACCAACCAACCAGACCCCCAGAACTCCCAGGGACTAAACCACCATCCAAATAATATATATGGAGGGACCCATCACTCCAGCTGCATATGTAGCAGAAGATGACCTTATCTGGCATCAATAGGAGGGGAGGCCCTTGGTCCTGTGAAGTCTTTTTCTTTTTAATCCTTCCTCTCTCCCTGGAGAACCCATTGACGGACTAAGCTGGCTTGGTCAGAGTGGCATACTCATGCATACTTATGTACACACACACACACACACACACACACACCACACCCATGACCACCACCACTACCACCACCACCATCATCACCACCACCACCATCATAAAATTAAAAATTAAGATTACTTGTATGATATGTTTTTCAGTGCTATTTTGTGTGATTTAATTTTGCAGAATCAATAATAATCACTGAATAAATATAAGACTTTAACTCCCATAATTATTAAACTGATAAATCACTATAGATAAAATATATATAAATGAAAGTCTTCTAGTGTCCTTACTCAATTTTAAGAGTTTAAAGTAATCCTTAGATAAAAACAGAATTGCTATTTGGAATCATTGTCAGGAAAATTTTCTGTTACTTAAACCATATACATTCCCAATCCATAAAATTATTTGCCAGGTTGAAATAAAAGCTAGGCATTAAAGGATACTGTTTTCAAACTAAGCTGGGCTTATTTGTGATGTCTTCAAAGTTCATACCAAAAATAAGTAATAATAAATAGAATATTTTTTGCAATTAAAGAAAAATTGATGGACTTGTATAAATTTGCAAATCTTACATGAATGGGCCCCAGCTGGTGGATCCAGCCGTTGAGAGATGACTGATTGGTGCGAGCCCCAACCTAATCAATGAATTAATCCACTAATAAGTTCATAATTTAATGACATTATTAAGAGGTGGTGGAAACCAGGAGGTGGAGCTGAAGGAAGCAGTTACAGGGACGTGTTCTAAAGGGTTTTGTGCCAGCCCCGATGGCCTCCCTGCTTCCTGCCCACTGTGGGGTGAGCAGCTCTGCTTTGACACATGCCCTCTGCCATGCCAGTCTGACTCACAATTGCCTAGAGACAATGAACCCAAGGGGGCATTAACCAAAAACTCTCAAACCATGAGCCAGAGGAAATCTGTTCTCCTTTAAGTTGGGTTTTTCAATGTTTAGCACTGTCTTTCGGTATTTTGTCCCAGAAAAAAATGGCTAGCATACAGTGCGTTCCTGTGCACACTCTGAGGGCTAGTTACAGCTGCTGTGTCTAGAAGAGACAGCACTATGTAATAGTGTGCTATGATGAATCTCCTCCGACTCTGTCTTAGTCCATGTTTTATTGCTGTTAACACATATTCCCTAATGACAAAGCATTCAAATGCGTGAGCCTTTTGGGGGCCATCCTTATTCGAACCACTACAAAGTCCACAGGCTTTTAATGTCAGGTTGGGATATTAACCTGACCATGGTTAAGAGTATTTTTCACCCTGGTTCTTTGCTTCCCAGTGTTCTTTACTCAATACTGATCAACATACCTGAGTCTTCCTGTAAAATGCAAGGGTTTTATTTTGTTGTGTTGTGTTGTGTTGTATTGTGTTGTGTTTCTGTTTGTTAGCTTGTTTGTATATTTGTTTGTTGAGATTTTATTTTTTGAGGAAGGATCCTGCTATGTAGCTCAAGATTACCTCAGATTCATGACCTCCCGCCTCAACATCCCCAATGGTAGGATTATGAATGAACGTGTACCACCACACCAAGGTGATCACAGACTCTGAGCTGTTCAATTCTTTCTTTTCTCTCAGAATAATTATACATTTATTTGATTGACAGAACAAACTCTTTGCTTTTACTTAGAAAATTAAGCCACATAAAAAGCAAAAGCAGATTAATGCCACTGGATCATTTAATAATGTTCTTTTGATTACAAACAAATAACATTTTCTATTGAATAAAAAAGGAGTGGACAGAGAAGAAGGAAAGACTGCAGTGTAAGCAAACAGAGATTGAATACATTCTGGATAGAATCCTGTAACCCACTTATGCAGTTGCTTCCAAAGGGCTTAGTATGAAGAAGTAGGTTTCTCCTGTGTTGGGAATAACTTTGTATCTTTAGAAAGGGTCTGAGCAATACCCATTTCTCACTGAAGTCTCCTACTCCTTCCTGTGATGCGACATTCAACAGATGGTAGAGGCATTTTTAATGTGTTTCTTCTTTCATTAAAATTGAGCAACACCAACCAGTTGTCATTCTACAAAACGACAGCCATCAATGTAGATTAATTTAGAAGCAGCCCTGTCAGGATTTTGAAAGCCTGTAATTTTACAAAAATCTAAGATCTTCAAGTATGCTTTCTATGCACAATAAACAAGATAATTATCTCCCTTTCCCTGAGTATTGAACACTCTCCCTGAAGTGGGACAATCGAGAGACACCATCCTTCAATTTGTAATTTTTTTCTTCTATAAAATAATATGCATATATATATGGCTTATACTTGTGTATAGAGGCGCATGTGATGAAATGATCACCCAATTTTAATGATCTTTTACATTTTATTTATCAACTACAATTCTGTATTATTAAGAATTCTTAATTCTTAATAAGAAGAACTATTAATGGAAACATTTTCATGGCACCAGCTTTCCTGTGAGGAGGGTCGTGCCTCTTCTAACTGTCGCTCCTCATAAAAACATCCCTTAAACCAGAACATCGAGGTCTCTCAACCACTCATTTCTTCAACCAATTAGGAGGCATCTAATAATAAAATTACTGTTTACTCAACATACGTGTTTAAACTACATGAGTACATGTGGAACCATGTGTTTGTTTTCTATTATTGCCGATCAAATATAAAATCAAATTTAGAGAGGGAGCGGAGAATTATAAAGGGAGGTCAATAATCTTGACACTCAATATGGATACTACTAGCAAAAGCTCTTACTGCGGATTTCACTCGAAATAGGATGTATATAATATATATGGCTTATACTTGTGTGTCTGTGTTGAGAGAGAGAGAGACAGAGAGAGACAGAAAGAGACAGAGCTGATGCTAGATAAAACAATTTCAGACAAATTCCCTGTATCCCATGGAAAACAGAGTACACATGATATAAATAGATAGATGCATAAAGAAATAGTTTTTAAAGGCTGTTTTAAAAGAACACAAATTTAAAAAAAAACACCTGCTCCATCATTGCATGTGTTTGGGCAATGAGGTGAAGGATCAACAAAATTCAACGAGATTTCTCAGTAGTTCCAAGACTTGCAGTGCCTCCCCAAGCACATCTCAGAAACTGGTGTTCTGTAGAGCACATCCTGAGGAGTGCTCGCTCACACCAAACTTCAGCCTAAGTGTTCAACTAGAAAGAAAATGAACGTTTCGAAGGTTGGAAAGCACGTTACCATGATGACACCTTACAGATTCTTCTCATGCCCAAGATGCTGTCCTCACTGTGAGCTTACCCGCCCTGCACAAGCCTGCTCAGACCCTCCGGCTTCTTAGACTTTCCAGTGTTCCCTCAGCTGCAGACTCTCTGCATGCCTACAGCCCATTCACAGTAACCCGTGATAGCTCCGAGCGTGTGTGTGTGTGTGTGTGTGTGTGTGTGTGTGTGCGCGCGCGCACGCGCGCGCTCGCGCTCATTTCCTGTATGCCCGCCTACAGGGAGAAAGGGAACTTTCCAAACATCTGTCATGAATAAAAAAAATGTCTGAAAAACTGACTGACCTAAAGGATATATTGGTGAACAGCTCATCAGAAACCAGTAAAAGGAAGGAGTTGGCCTGGGATACTGACATTCTCAGAAGGATGCTGCAGATTCCTTCACTAAAAGAAAGGTTAGGCTTTCCCTGTAAATGCACCTGACTTCTCATAGGCATCCACGAATTGTTAAGATTAAAACTACATCTCTAAAATTCCTTACACTGACTCTGACACAGCTTAAAGTTGGTGGCTTTGGGCGGGGGCGGGGGCAGGGGGGCTTCTAATTGTTCAACATACCACAGCAAATTAACAGAACCCAAAGGAGTAAAACCAGAGATTAAATCTGACCACTCAAGTCCCAAAGAGATGGACAATTCAATTTATACATTTAAAGAAACATATTCTCTTTCCTTAGTTTGCTTTTTAAGTCTCAGGCAGGCAGCTGAAACCACTGAGGATTGAAAGCACACACACACACACACACACACACACACACACACACAATCCCGATGGGCTGCATGTGTGCTCCTAAGACACCAAAAAATTAGGAAATATCCAGTTTCTTAAGTGATATGCTTTGATCAAGAAATAGAGGCACTAGGCAGGGCCACAGAGCAGCAGTAGGGCACAAATGCCGGACTTGAACCCTGATACTCCCACTCCCACTCCCACTCCCACGCCCACGCCCACTACCACCACCACCACCACCACCACCACCACCACCACCACCACTACCACCACCACTACTACTACTGCTACTACTATTACAAGGAAGAGGAGGAAAGATTTAAGTAAGGCAAAAGTTGCCCAAACAACTGAATAATAAGAAAACAAATAGTCTGATTCAAAACTAAATAAAAAATACAAATAACATTTATCAAAGAGTTGCTTCTCAAAAAACAAAAACAAACAAACAATATGCTTTTAATCTCAGCACTTGGGAGACAGAAGCAGGCAAATCTCGGAATTTGAGGCCAACCTGGTCTACAAAATGAGCCAGGTCTATACAGAAAAACCCTGTCTGGGGCTGAGGGTGGTGGGGGGAGGAATTAATTTCCAAACAGTGGGTGAAAGAGTTGGCCCCATGGAATAACCAGAGCAGGAGAGCTGTTTCTACCCCCACATATGCAGCAGTCTGGAGAGCAGGCCCTGCACCTCCCCTGGGCAGCATCTTAGGGCTGGCTCTGGATGTGGGGCTTGCTAGTGAGTCAGCCCCAGATACCTCTCAGGCCCAGATCCAGGACTTTGAGTTGGTCTATCCCAACATCTACCCCGCCGATGAACTGCTGGAGTGCGTGAAAGGGCTGGCCCTACAGATCCAAAACCACAGGATCTCCATGATACAGCAACAAGATATCCCAAAGGAGTCGCACTGAGGTTCTGGTGCTGACAAAGTAGCAGAAGCCAGAGGCCTCATACCAGACCGACAAGCCATTGCAATGAACATTTGCTAGCAGAGAAGTGTGGACAAAGGGGAATACTGTGGGACACAGTGTGACGCACTGCCGCTTCCACGATGAGATTTTTTTTTCTCTCTGTTGGGAGGAAGGGTGGAGGACAGTATGGGAGTGGGGATGAGTGACACTAGGGTCCATGATGTGAAATTCAAAACGAACCAATAAAAAGGGGTTTATTTTTAATCGTTTAAAAAGAAGAGCAAAGGGAGAAAGGCAGACATGTGACTCCTCATTTGCACTGTAAGATTGAGACCCAGCTGTGCCCACTTACACACTTAATGTTTTTTTGTCGTCGGCTGCTTTCTTTCAATAATGAACTTGTTACCTTTCCCATGGCTGTGATAAAAATGCCTGACAGATAAGTGTGTTAGAGAAGGAAGGACTGACTCCAGCCCTGGCTTTCAGGTAATATCATCTGTCTCTTAGAAGCAGCAGGAGCATGTGGTGAAGATTCTAGTACCTTCTGGGCTTGGAAGCATAGGGAAAACAGAGGGGAACCAGGGCGGAACTGTATCTTCAAAGACCTACACATAGTGAGTGGCCCACCTCTGCCAGCCAGGCCCCACTTTCTACAGCCTCAGTTTCCAACAATTCCAACAGTTCTAACCAAGGAATGAGTATTTAAATACGTGAGCCTGTGGGGAGCAGTTCTGTTCCAAACCATCTCAATAAACAATGGAGAAGATGTCCCTTTGTGGATGAGAGGGAGGTAGAATCCAGCTCTAGTCCACGGTTTCTTACAATGCTGTGTTCTCATCGGGATTAACAGGATTAGAATGTTGCGTGACAGCCAACCGGCCTTTTCAGACACAATAGAGGCTGACCCCTGAGCCACAAACTCAAACTCTGAGGAAGAATGTCACACAGTCACTTCTTCCTAATGCTTTCATTTATTTTAAAATACTTTGTTGATTTACTCAAGGACAAACACAGAAGATGGCCCCGAGTTCCGTACACCAATTATGACCATGAACATACAAAAAAGTTAAGACATTCCTCTGTCAAATATATGCCAAGACTTGAGCATGTCACTTCCTTTCTTGTAGCTCTGTGCCTACGCAAAGTGTCAAGTCAGGTAGACATGAAAACGGCAGAAATGTCCATGAAGTTGAATGTTTCTGCAGACAGATCTATCAGTATTAGAGCTCACAGTTCACCTCCATTCATTCAGCCATAAGCCACCTGGTATTTAAAAACCTCTCCCTCCAATAAAAAAGGTTTTCAGTTCCTTCTACTTTGTCCCGTTAATAAATCAAGTTGTATAAATAAGTATTGGGTAATCATCTATTCATAGTAGAGAATCCATTAATGGACTGAAGTTTTATGAAAATCGCACCAGCGAGTCCTGGCTAGGCTGTGCCTTCTTACCTAGATGTCCCTCTTCTCACAGTGCAGAGTGGGTCTGCTGTCTTTCCTGCTTCTCTGTAGCATTGTCAAAAAGTGCTCACTGGGATACATAATGAGGGAAGAGATGACTCTCAAGTGTTATTCAATTTACCAAGAGGACCAGTGTTCCCTACCACCACCCCGCCCCTGATGATAATGTTGGTAAGGCATGCAAATGCCACAGGGTAATTACATAAGTGATAGATCCCAGAGTCCACTCAACAAACAGTGTCTGCGTGTCAAGGGCAACACACCGCTGTGCAAATGGGGAAGCAATGGCTTCCCTAGACAAAAATTTCCACCGTGGCAGCTTTCCCTAGGACGAACGTCCTGTGCTGAGTTCTCACCACATCCCTTGTCATTTGCATGGGCAATTCTGTCTTGTTTTTCCGCACACACTGTTCTGAAGGAGTGGGCACCCCATCAGTCACCATGACAGCCCTACTTTACAGATCAATGTAATTTGTTTATTGACTTCTGAATACCAGATTCCTCCACAGACTCGAAACATGCTTGGAAAACATGTAAATACAGACACATTCTGACAGCTCGACAGCTGCCCCTCGAAAAATATCCCAGAATGCATTTCTTCCTTCAAGACCACTCTACTGCCAGACACTGTATATTTTTCTACAGAACATGAGACAATGGGACAGAAACAATGGATTTACTATCTCATGAGTTTTAAAACATAAAAATAGTAAAAGTTATGAACGGTTCTTCAGAGAAATGGAACCAGTAGGATGGGGAGGAAAAAGAGGAAGGGAGGAAGGGAGAGACAGATGGATTTGAAGCTACTATGACAACTAGGTTAGCAAGCTAGAGGTGCCTTCTGTGTTCTCCAGTCCAGAGCAGATTATACGCTGAATTTCTTCACTATATCTCACTCTGACTTTTCTCTTAACCCTTCCACATATTAAATGAGGGCAATATATTATACTCAAAGTCTTCATCTGATTTAATTTCATCTTTAAATATATCTTCATTGTAAGGTCAAATGGCTGTTTGACACAAAACTCGATACTATGGCCAAGAGAAGATGACATATCAAATTAAGCATCTCAATTTCCTATCCCTGTTTTTTCACTATAATGGTAGCTCGTAGCTTCATCCCACCTGTGGGATGGGACCCTCTACTTTGTGCTTTTAGAGAAGAGGTTTTTAGCCATTCACTGAAGCTCATAAAAAAAGATGTATCTCAGCATTGATGGTACAGTGTAAGGTGACATAACACCCTAGGACCACCATCATAATTTGGCTTCTACTAACATGTCCCTTCTCTGCCTGTGTTGAAACATTCTCATCCCTTTAAGACTCCTGTCTGATGTCACTATGCCCAAAGCCTTCCCATGCCCCAGAGCATCACCTCCCATGCTATTACTCCTCCGTGTCTTCCCTGGTCACAGCACTGGCCTCCTGTGCCCCTCCTACAATGCTGTGGGTCCTCTGGACAGAGGCTGTGTGTCACTTCTCATGGGGAGGGGGCCATCACATCAAGGCCATATAAACTATTACAGAAAGAGTCTCTTCCTAGCATTCCTTCTTTCTATATTGCAACTGTAGCATCTTACTTGTTATCGAAAACAAAAGCAAACAAACAAAAACAGCGAGCCTAAAGTACCCTTCCCCATATTGCCTCTACTCGTAGGAACACGGGCTTTGTCATACTCCCAATGGGCAAAGGGAACATTAGCAGGTGCTGAGGAGCAAAGAGCCTAGATAACCTTGACGGAGTGGAGAGAAAGGGGGCTGATTCCCACCCAGAGCCCTTCCCAGCTCTAAGTCCTGTATAATTCAGTGTGTTAATTGTCTCAAAGCAGGGCACACACTATTATTTATTATCGGAGAGCCTCCTTCCCTGAACGACACTAGATAAATACTGATACATCCTCACTTACTATTTTTTCAGTTCCAAATGTGGCTTGGAACCCTTTAAAAGTTTCCTATTAGTCATCTGTCAACTCAAGTCCCTGTAGGGACATTGACATCACTACTCATAGCCTACATGTAAGACACCTTTTGACACATGACGAAACTCAGACACTACAGCTCCGACAATAGCAGCTTGGTTTTAGGATCTGAACTATTTCTAGGACACAGTTATGCTTGTATGTGAAAGTGAAGCCCTTTGGCTTCCTTAGAATTCCCAGGTCTATGCAACATCTTTCTCTGGCTTATGGTGAGGTTAGCTGCTTCCTGCCTGTCAGAGAACAGCATTTTAAACCCTATTCTTTTCTTCGTCCCATGTAGAAGCTGGCTAAGAGATGCTTTCCAGCTGTTGGGACCAATTATATCTAGCAGGACTGTGGGGTACCCGAGAAGCAAGGCAGGACAGGGATGGGGGCTGGCCACTCTACTTCCCTCAAATCTCCAATTCCGACCATTACCCAGGGTTCTTGTGAGTTCTGGTCAAGTAGTATTTCAGCCTCCTAACCTTAACAATTGATTCTTTTTCTCTTGGGCTTATTTTTTCTTTTCTCTTTTTGTCTCCATTTTTTTGTAGAAATTTCATTTTATTCTTGCTTTATTTTGTTTCTTTCAGTCTTGTGACACAGGGTCTCACCCAAGCTGCTTATCAACTTATAATCTTCCTGGCTCAGTATCTACCAGAGAGACTGTAGTGCCCACACACAGAACATTCAAGAACCTCCTTCTTTAGAATGAATTATACAGCTCTGAAACCAAGGCACGATATTCAAAATTATAAAGAATACCCATCTCCCCTGCTCTACCTGCTCGAGTTACAGGCATGTAGTGCCATGCCCAGCATTGTTTTTGCATTTTAATTAAATTTATTTTAACTAATACATACATAAAAACTTAAGTTTGTACATAGTCATCAGATATCATTTGCTATCTCTGTAGATAGATAGATAGATAGATAGATAGATAGATAGATAGATATAGATACAGGTACAGATACAGATACAGATACAGATACAGATACAGATACAGATACAGATACAGATACAGATATAGATATAGATGATACGTGTGTATATATGTATATATATATATAGTATAATTTTTGAGTCAAGTCAGTCTTATCCATCTCTTAAACATATGTCATTTCTTCCTGGAAAACATATTCAACTCACTTCTCCTGGCATTTCAAAATGTGCAGATGATTATTATTTATAATGTACACTTTATATTTTTGTTGGGTATATTCTTTATTTACATTTCATTTCCCTTTTCCTGGTTCCCCACCCTCCAAAGGTCCCATATGCCCTTTTCCCTCCCCCTGCTCCCCCATCCACCCCTTCCCACTTCCCTGTTCTGGTATTCACCTACATTGATGCATTGAGCCTTTCAAGAACCAGGGTCCACTCCTTCCTTCTTTTCAGACATTATTGGTATGTGGATTGTGTCTTTGGTGTTCCAAGATTCTAGGCTAATATCCACTTATCAGTGAGTACATACCAGGGTATTCTTTTGAGAATGGGTTACCTCACTTAGTATGATGTTCTCCAGCTCCATCCATTTGTCTAAGAATTTTATGAATTCATTGTTTCTAATGGCTGAATAGTACTACACTGTGTATATATACCACATTTTTTGTATCCATTCCTCTGTTGAGGGACATCTGGGTTCTTTCCAGCTTCTGGCTATTATAAATAAGGCTGTTATGAACATAGTGGAGCATGTATCCTTATTGCATGCTGGGGAATCTTCTGGGTATATGCCCAGGAATGGTATGGCAGAGTCCTCCGGAAATATCGTGTCCAGTTTTCTGAGGAACCGCCAGACTGCTTTCCAGAGTGGTTGTACCAGCTTACAATCCCACCAGCAGTGGAGGAGTGTTCCTCTTTCTCCACATCCTTGCCAGCACCTGCTGTCTCCTGAGTTTTTAATCTTAGCCATTCTGACTGGTGTGAGGTGAAATCTCAGGGTTGTTTTGATTTGCATTTCCCTAATCACTAATGATGCTGAACATTTCTTAAGGTGCTTCAATTAGACAACATAAGGAGATCAAAAGGATACAAATTGGAAAGGAAGAAGTCAAACTATCACTATTTGCAGATGATATGACAGTATACTTAAGCAACCCAAAAAACTCCACCAGAGAACTCCTACAGCTATAAATTTATACTTTACATTTATACTTTACTGCTCCCGACAGGTCACCTAGTGTGCTGTAGTGTGCCATGTTTCTTCCTCCCTCATACCTGTAGCTTGGTGCCTGATGGTTTTTTGAGACAGGGTTTCTCTATGTAGCCTTGGCTGTCCTGGAACTCACTCTGTAGACCAGGCTGGCCTCAAGCTCAGAAATCCGCCTGCCTCTGCCTCCCAAGTGCTGGGATTACAGGCGTGTGCCACCACTGCCCGGCTCAGAGTCATAATTCTTAAAGTGACTCTGTCTGTATTCTACCAGGGCATGTTTCTAAATGGTGGAGAATTCAGGAACCTTTTCTTCTTTCTTCCTTTTATTGTTTGAGGTGTTTAAAATGGACATTATAAAAAATGACAAAGCTGTTTTCAAATATAAAAATAAATGTATCCCTTGACTTCTCTATGAACCCCCTGAGGAGCCCTCCGGATAATGATCCCGGAGGATGGTACATAGCCAGAATTTATAATTTTGTTTTTTAAGGGCGTGATCTTAGCTTTGGACTAAGTCAACAGGAAGAATCATATAGCCATGAAAGTGTTAACACTCTGAATGTTGGGAAAAGCAGGGAAAATGATGAAACAATTGGAAGTTTTGTGTGTTCCTAATACCAGAGCACCTATACATACGTATCTCTCCTAATTAACATTTCTGTTTCTCACTCCTCCACTGCTGGAGGGATTGCAAGCTGGTACAACCACTCTGGAAATCAGTCTGGCAGTTCCTCAGAAAACTGGGCAAGATACTACCAGAGGACCCTGCTATACCACTGTGTATTTACACTATGGACTACTACTCAGCTATTAAAAACAATGAATTAATGAAATTCTTAGGCAAATGGGTGGAACTGGAAAATATCATCCTAAGTGAGGTAACCCAATCACAAAAGAACACACATGGTATGCACTCACTAATGAGTATATATTATTCCAGAATCTGGGAATATCCAAGACACAATTCACATATAAAATGATGCCCAAGAAGAAGGAAGAAGAGGCCCCTGGTCCCGGAAAGGCTCAGTACAGCAGTGTAGGGGAATACCAGGACAGGGAAGCGGGAAGGGGTGGATTAGAGAACAGGGGGAGGGGAGAGGGCTTATGGGACTTTCGGGGAGGGGGGGAACCAGGAAAGGGGAAATCATTTTAAATATAAATAAAGAATATATCTAATAAAAAATCAATAAGGCATGAAACTCAAATGCCTTCAGATGCAACACTAAAAAAAAAAAAAAAAAAAAAAAAATTCTGTTTCTGAATAAGCTCCTGGCTTGTCATAAGACCTCACTATACTTAATGAATTAGACTCCGTACAAAATACTATCTACTAACATTGGCTCATTTGATTTTTATTTCTGTTTCCTTTATTGGAGAGGAATTAAAAACTGGTCATTAAAGTAGAAGCAGGTAGACCCATTTTGCCGTGTGTAGGCGACTGGCTACCACCATTCGGGACACGATCAACCGTACAGTGTGGCTGTCATGTCCAGTCCTCTAATTCTGGAACACTTGATCGGCTCTGCCTCTGGAGCAGCGGCCAGCAGTCCAGTTCTGAGGGTGTTGTTTTGTTTTGTTTGGCCCCAGAGCAAGCTCCTTTTGTTTCTTTGACACGCAAGAAATTCAAGGAAGCTTCTTTTAAGCCACTCTTCGATTCGTATTTTATATTTAAGTTTTCTTGGCTACAGATGAGAGGAAGAACCACAGAACTGATGCATTTTTTTCCCCAAATGTTCTAAGAACTCTGAAAGGCAGTGGGAATGCCAGATTCCGCCTGTGATCTCCATCAGCGGCCTCGGATACATTTTATTTCCTGTATTAAAAGAAAAGCTTAACTCTGCGTTTGCTTTAAAACCTACAGGACAATTGCAGTTTCCCCGAAAGCGCCCAGTGTGTCGGTGAACCTGAGAGCTGGTTTTCCAGCGTGCTGTGTAACTGTCAAGGCAGCTGGAGTTACTTCCAGCTCCTCCATGAAACAGCAGCACTTTACAGCGTTGCTGCTCGGAGGCTGAAAGCAGGAGCGATGGACGCTCTGCTCCTTGTGAAAGGGCGGAGTATTCTGGAGCAGGAAGAGTTGACCAGTCAGTTTCCAAATCCACAGCTTCTTCTATCTGGGGAACCACTGGCATGGAAGAGGTTTTGCTTTATGTTTTTGTTTTGTTTGTTTTGTTTTTGTTTGGTGTGTGTGTGTGTGTGTGTGTGTGTGTGTGTGTATAGTTTTTAAATTTGCTTTGGTTTTTTTTTTTGTTTTGTTTTGCTTTTTGTTTTTTGGGTTTCTGCTATTTTAGAATTACATGCTTTCTTAATTTTACCCTGAAAGAGTAAAGCAAGTTATAACCTTGAGCTAAATCTCCAAGATTGGGGGAAAAAAGAAAAAGAAAAAGGCCTAAGCAAATCTTTTAAAATCCGTTTGCAGCTGGGCGTGGTGGCGCACACCTGTAATCCCAGCACTTGGGAGGCAGAGGCAGGCGGATTTCTGAGTTCGAGGCCAGCCTGGTCTACAGAGTGAGTTCCGGGACAGCCAGGACTACACAGAGAAACCCTGTCTCGAAAAAAACAAAACAAAACCAAAAAAAATCCGGTTTCAAGGAAAATATCGACAATTCTCAGTACTGGCAAGACTTCCCTGAGACCATGAGACATTCTAAGAGGACCAACACTCAAAAGGCAATAATTTTCTCAGGGGAAGGGGGGAGAGTTAATGATACTCTAAAGGGAAACAGGGTGGGCGTGGAAGGTCTGTGGTGTCAGTTACAGTCCTTTGACACGGTGTCAGCATTGCTTACACACAAAAGCTACAACATAAAACTATCACGTGCATAAATGAGAATCCACCAGTCTGCTTCGCTGGCTCCAGGGAGCTGGGGAAACCTCTCCCTGTCGCGGGTGCCATCATTTACATGAGTCCTGCCCCTTGGGCATGTAATCCATGCCCACCCCAACCTTGTACGTAAGGTTTTTACCTCTATAGCGGCAATACTAACACCATGCCATGAGCTGAAGGAGTATCTACAAAGTTCTCCAGCAGTTCTGGCCCACAATGTGCTCTGGCTTCCAGGAAGAGCCTCGTCCAAAATTGCTTCTACCACTTATAGCTGATCTGCTACTATTTTTGTGGGTTCTTACTTTTCCCACCCTTTACTGTGCTCCCAATTTCACCATCTATCACTAGATAGGAGAGAACGAAGAATAGAGGAGAGATTCTCAAATCTAATTTTTTTTTTCTTCTTATTTCTTCTTTCAGCATGACAAGCCCCAACCAACCCACCCTCAACAACCACCTACAAGGCCCTAGCATTTACAGACCCTCTGAAAAGTTCCTAGAATTCCAGATGTTACACAATCTGCAGCTGGCAAAACCGCATCTCTGCAAAAGTTTGAGGCAGATCAGAGTCAGATGCTGGGAAGCAGCCCCACATCCCCATACCTAGGAGTAAAATGAAAACATATCTTTATAATATTTCTGTGTGTGTTTTTTTTTTTAAGAAACCAAAATTCCAAAATCGTCACTACATACCACCCATTGGGTAGTAAGTCTGCAGTGTCCAGTAATGTAGCCAAATTGCCATCAAGCACAAACGGATGACTCGGGAGTGTTCACTACACATTAAAATCGGCCGTGATGCCTTAGCTGGATGGCCCAGAGGCTGGGCGCACAATGTTTCGTCTGCCTCGCAGCTTGGCAGTCACTGAGAAGTTGTCTCAACACAGACGAATAAGCAGGACCCAGAATGACCTGTGCTTGAAGTGTAGAAGGAAGTGCCGAGCAGCAGGTACTGAATGATGCCTGGCGTTGGACACCAGCCTCACAAGGTAGGGACTGCTACCTGCTCTTCTCAGTAGACAGCGGTTTGTCTTCTTGACACTGCTAAGTAATGAGGGGGCTCCATGGGGACTGGCTCCTCCCATGAGTCTAGTCCAGTTCACGCATCTCCTGTACACAAAGCTCCCTTTCTCATTCATAAAAAGGTTTTCAAAGATAAAAGGGAAACATTACTCGATTTTTTTTTTAATCCAACCAAGTATCAGATCACGCAACTAGAATTTGTCAAACGTGTGATAGGCTCTCTGTTAACAACTGGAAACGCAGAGAAAGACGTCAAGAGGCAATTCAACCAAATGTGGTGTCTCATGCCTCGGGTCCTAGGAAGCAAAGGCAAAGGAAACACAGTAGGTCTCACAGTGAGCTCCAGGATAGGTGGAACTACGAAGACAGAAGACCTTGTCTCAAAAGCAAACAATCCAAATAACAACAATAAAACCCATCCGGAAGACACAGCGCAGTAGTAGTGTGGTTAGCTGACATGTTCAGGGCCCTGGGTTCCATCGGACAATGTTGCAAAAATTACCTAATTAATTAATATCATTTCTGACTGCTTCAAAGTGGGAAGAAGATATTCTCTTGATGATGTAATTCTCTGAATGTCGATATGTGATTTAATAAGCTCATATTTTTTATCAAAGAGTCTGCACTCAAGATCCCCTGGCTGGTTTTAACAGGGAGTAAATCAGGATGCTCTATAGCAGCCAGGCATTCATCTACCCGAGTTATTTCACTAAAGCTTGAACCATTTGCTGCTTTGATTGAAATTCTTCATTGCCGTAACTTTTTTAGTCCTCTAACGATCAACTGGAGAAAGAAGGTAGGGTCATTTCAAATTTTTCACTGCATTGTTTAGAATACAAAACTCATAGGAATAATCACATTCAAGTGATGATAATATTACCAATGACCAGTCATAGCTTATAATGGCTCAGTTTAAATCATATGATGGTCAGAGAATCATCTTTGGGTGGGTTTCAACAGAAATACTAAGTTGTATTTGAAATAAAGTTGCTATACAAAATGTCAATATAATACCATTTGGGCATCAGGACATTGATTTGTTATGCAATGTTTGAGCCCTGCCAGATGCAAATATTTCAAATCCCTGTGACATGTTCTTCCTTCCACCAGGGTCTGATTCGGGTCATCTAAAAATAGCAGCTGGAGATGCCGCCAGTTCTCTCAGGCCATGCTAGAGAGGCACTTCAAAGGGGCAGCAGTTACATATTAAAGAAACAGGACAGCTGGCAAAGCCTCTCCTAGCAAAAGCCAGGCAAAGAGCTCTTCCTCCATACAACACTTCTCCCCAACATGGCTGTTCCATTGTCCATCCCAGATCCTCTTTATACCCATTTGGCAATGCTCATCACTCAAACAGAAGGGATGTTTCCATTCTTGGCTGGTAAGAGAACCTCTGGGACCTCAAACTAAAGTGTGTATCAGAGCTGTCTACAGGCCTGTTAAATACGGTGGTCTTCAGCCGGGCCCCCAGAGCCCACACACTCTCATCACTCAAAGACATCATTCTCGGAGTCATCCACCTTTTCTTCCTATTCGTTCATGTATAAATTTGCCTTTGTTTCTCCTATTTCTTAATCTTCCTCCACCCCCCACTGAGGTAGAAGCTTAAGGGTTCTTTGGAAAGCTGGTTGAATGGGTTTTTGTTGGGGCAAACATGTACAAAGGAATGTTCAGCTGAGCTGGTCACAGGTAAAAGACTAAGGCAGCCTCTTGGAGGTATGTTTAGCTGAAGCAGACCCAGGTGAAAGGATGTTCTGCTAAAGCAAGCACGTGAAAGGACAGGTGGTGAAGGATTCTTTGCTAACCACGTGCATGTATTGGCCTGCCTTACATTGCATAGTTGAGCTGCATTTGTGGGGACTCAGTAGAGAGAACCACACCAAAACACTTCTGGTGGTGTGTTGCGGTTTCTTGCTGCTTCCATGAACTCAGGCTGATTGGCAAATTGGTGTCAGCTAAGACAGAAGCATGTGCTGAGGCCAGACCCACGGAGGACGCGGGATGTTTGGAGGGTGAAAATAGGACTCAAGGAACAGTGATGGAGGCGGGGCTTAGCTTGCTTATAAATTTATAGAGCTAGCTCTGCAATGCTTGTGGGTTTCTCATCTTTGCTGATCTTTGCTTCGCTGAGAGAGGCACAGCTGAGAACTTCTGTCATTCCTTCAGGTCCCTCCTGATGATTTGTGTCAAGGCTAAGGGCTGGCTGTCTCTGCTAGGCGGTGCCACTGCCACTGATTCGCGTATGCTATCCCAACTCTTCCCAACTGGACTGCTGGTATATCCATGAAGTGTCCACAAGTGGATCGAGCTGCTATGACTGACCTGTGAACTGAACTGCTGATTTCCAGACAACACAGATGGGAGTTGTTCCAAAGAACCATTTGTAAACAGGTCCACTTCCCCCGTCTGTATCCTTTCTTTTCTACTACCTCTGGTGAGTGGTGGGCTAAAAGGGACGTTAAAGCATTTAAGAACCACCATTAAAAATTGGATTTAAAAAAAATTAAAGTTATACACTACCCCCATGTTTTCTTAACTCTCTGTTTGCTTTCTCTAACTCTCTTTCCTGTCCCCTCTCATCTTCAGTATTTGACTGAAACATTCCTCACCAGGATGTCAATAATCTCTGTGTTGCCAAGCTAACTGCCAATTTTCCTTAGTCATCTCATTTTCTCAGTGAGCAGCTTTTGACTCAGTTTACCCATTCTTCCTGCATAAAGTTCCTCTATTTGGCTCCTGGGACAACATGTTCCTTGGTTTTCCTGGCATCTCTCTGAGTGGTATGGGTTTGACTTGTATCCCTCAGAAATATATATTAATATTTTTAAGATTTCTTTTTTATTTTTTAATTATGTGTATGGAACAGGGGTAGGCGCCGGGAAGTTCAGAGACATCGAATCCCATGCAACAGGAATTACAGTGGTCGTGAGCCACCTAACTCAGGTGCTGGGAACTGAGCTCAGAGCCTCCAGAAGAACAAACTATGCCGTTAACTGCTGAGCCATCTCTTCAGCCACTCTATTGAACTCTTAATGCCCACAGCCTACGATTATGATCCTATTTGGAAATAAGGTCTTTACAGATTTATCCAACTCAAGGTGAGGTTTAGGTGACCCTTAATTCTATATGATAAGCATGTTCACTGAAGAGCATAAATACAGATAGGCCCAGGGGGAAGATGATATAGAGACACCATGAAAAAGGTGGTTGGCTCTGTGACTGCAGTATGAGCAAGTCAGCAATGTCAAGACTGTCAACCAACCCTTGAGAGTAGAGAGTAAGGGAGAATTCCCCCTCCCCTTGGTGAGCCTGACTTCACATTTCAACCTCCAAGGTGTAAGGATACCCTAGTGCTTTAGGCCAATGGGTTGGGTATCTCATGACTGAAACCACAGGACACAAATAGACTGACAATCAGCCTTGGCACAGATGGGTGGAAATACCTTGGGCCGTGTCACTACACGCCCTCACTCTGTTACCACCCACCTACACCTCATTGATCTCAGCTATTCTATAGCTTGCTTGGTGCATCCCTTCCTGTTGTCCACACTCAATACTCTCCCAGTCAGTGTTTCTCCAGTTTCTATCAGAGATCTCAGACTCAAAAAGTCTCAAACCAAAGCATTGATTCCTTCCTCCCAGACATTTGTGCCCTCTTCAGCATCTCCCATTGCCACACCAACCAACTGTCCAGGCAAAGAAAGAGTACACACAGTACAGCCAGGGTTTCTTGATTCCCAGTAGCACATCCCCAAAGCAGATCCCCTTGGCGCCATGACTACTTCTAGCCTCTCCCAATCTTACTTCTGAAATGGAAACCCGTCGTCTTAGTGCAGGATTTCCAGTAGGACTGCCTCCCAGCTACAGAGCAGAGGGGTCTCCTTACTTCCACTCTTACCTCCAACATGGCAGACAAAACTTTGCTCAACATAAATCAAATGCACCACAAATCCTTTCCTCTTCCTTGAAGGGAAAGCCAAAGAACCTAGGTGACCTACGCTTCCTCACCCGCCTCTCTGATCTCAGTTTTGACATCTGTCTTTCTCCCTTACTGTGTGCAGTACTCCCTCCTCTCACAGTTCTGTTTCCAAGATGCCAGCATACACCACCTCCCTGCTCTTATACAAACTCTTCCTTCAAACACTGCATAGCTCTCCCCAACCTCCGTTTGTGTTTCTGAGCAGAGGTCTCCTTGTTCTAGAAACCTTGTCTTTGTGTCCTATGCAGATGAGGGATTGCAACTCAATTTAGATTGCTTCTATGGTTTCTGTGGACTCATCACACGTGGCGCATTAGTTCACGTTCCTGCTGTCTCCATCCACTATTCCCTCTACTCATCCTGATAAGTTCCCTGACGGCAAGGAACACCTATGCTCCCAGCTCTCAAACTCTGCCTTACCCCTTAGAGCCTTATTTAAATGCACTTTTATGAATGATTAAGCTAATAAACATATATATATATATATATATATATATATGCACAGCATTGTTGCAAATTCATTCACCTAATCTTTTCTAAACTCAGGGCAAGCACAAGTCTATTTCAAATGTGTGAACTCTCTGACCAGGAAAGCACATTCAAAGTGAGCATGGTGCCACCATGTCTCTAATCAGGCAACTGGGAACTAGAAGCAAGGCGTCCAGGGTTCAACGCTCGCTTTGGCTACGTAATAAATTCAAGGATAACCTGAGCCAAATGAGCAATAGACCTTTTCTCAAGAAGCAGAAGCCAGCAGTCAAAAAATGCATAGTAATAAACATTTCCTTAGAAGACGGTTTCCCCTTGTAGATAGCTGCGTCCCCAGCCTAACAGAGCCGAAGAGGAATAGGCTACCAAGGTCACGTGACCATCTGCCTCCTGGTTGGGAATTCTAGCTCAAACCCTCCTCTGGAGAGAAGAATCCAGACATCGCTGCCCTCCACCTGCACACAGAGGGCCGCATGATTATGCGAGTGGGTGGTGTGCCTGTTTCTGTGCGACCGCTGAAACCATCATGCTGACACTGACTTCAGTCCTCCCAAATTCGCAAGATGCAAAGCTAATTAAAAACACAGTGGTGTCAGCTGAAATGTCTGAGCAGGTGGGGGCATCCCGTACACCCAGCAGCAGCGTGGTGTGTAAAGCTTAGCTGTACCACAATGACTATATTCTCTGTGCCAAGTCTTCCCTATGGGATTTCATCACACCCAATGGGATGAAACAATACAGATAAAACTCCTGATTACAACCCATCAGGGTGAGCGACCGCAGACGTGGAGAGAGGGAAGGAGAAGGCAGCAGGGGAGGATTACATGTTCAGAGGGGACTTCCTGCCTTCCATTTGTTCTATCAGAAGGATGTGAGGCGGGGTCGAATTTCTGATACCCTCGTCGGTTTATTACTGCTATTACAAGACCATTAGCAAATGGGAGGGAGGCCGGAGCTGGCGCAGCTGGCATGGAGATGATTTTTTTTTTTAATGCTTTAAGCATTTAAATGGAGAGATGAGTAACCATAAAAAGAAGAAAGTAGTGAGAGGGTGGCCAAGCTGAGGGGGAAAAAATGTAGAGCAGAAACTGTACACTGAGATCTGCAAGCCAAATCTATATACACAAAAAATGATTTGCTAGCTCCTATTACATCACCTTAACACGAGCTAGAGTTGCTGGAGGGGAGGGATCCTCAACTGAGAGAATGCCTCCATGAGATTAGGCTGTGGGCAAGCCTGTAGGGCATTTTCTTAATTAGTGATTCATGAGGGAGGGTCCAAGCCACTGGGAAAGGTGCCAACCCTGAGCAGGTAGCCCTGGGGTCAATAAGAAAGGAGGTTGAGCAAGCCAGTAAGTAGCAAGCATCTTTCCATGACCTCTGCATCAGGTCCTGCATCCAGGTTCCAGTCCTATCTGAGTACCCATCCTGGCTTCCTTCAGTGATGGACTACTTACCATGTGGAAGGGTAAGCCAAATAAACCCTTTCCTCCCCCAAGTTTCTTCTGGTCATGGTGTTTCATCACAGCAATAGTAACACTAGCTAGGGCAGTGATGTAATAGAAATGAAGGTGCAAAAAGGAGTCACAGGTGTATACGGCCAGAGGGATGTCACCTAAGACAGTGTCTACCTTATGTGCTTAATTGTACTGAAGACTTAAAAAAAAAAAAAAAGGACCCAGCAAAATGTCTGCGCCAGTCTGTTCCATTATATGGAACTCAATCTCACACACACACACACACACACACACACACACACACACACACACACACAGAGAGAGAGAGAGAGAGAGAGAGAGAGAGAGAGAGAGAGAGAGAGCTGATCTTGCTCCCTTCCTGATCTTGCTCCCTTATCTTTTAGCCTTCCTTCTGAAGTCCTGAGCTGTCTGTGAGCATAAATGACATATTCGTGGCTCTTAATGCTTAGCACCGATGTCCCTCACAAGTTGGTCCCCAGCTGGTGATACAATTTTATGAGGCTCTAGGACCTCTTGATCATAGGACCCACCCGTTAGACACAGCCCATGGATGTGGGCCGTGAAGGGGAAGAGATGCCCAGTTCCAGTCTATCTTCTACATAAGACAGGATTCCCACAATATAAAGAAGCAGCAGGGTGATGAGTCATACACCAAGTCCGCCCCTGGAGGTGGGTAGGTGGTGGGGGTGGAGGGGACACCACGGTAAGGGACTACAGTCTCTAGACTGTGAGTCGAATAGAACTGTCCTCCCAATAGAATGTGGGTGCTCACTCCCCACACCACCTTGCAGATGGGCTGCAGGTTCTTCCCTGGATAGAGCCAGCTGCTCTCAGTCCTCAGTTAGTAAATGACTTTAGACAGTCAGTATGTTAGGACAGCATTCAGTAACAATGTACCTCTGGATGCACTTAGTAGAAATATGGTGAGGGCCTCCAAAGTTCTCAGCTTAAACCTAGCAAATGAGTATTGCTTATATTCGTCTTCTAACTCCTGCTGTAGAACAGACATGCATGTCAATGTACCCAGACAGGAGCTAGCTTTGACTGGGGGGCTTTGATTGATTTTTGGTTTTCTGTGTCTGTTGTTTAAGGCTCAAAGCAACAATGGAGGTAGAAACCAGAAAGCTAGCGCCTACTTAAATGTCATGTACGGGTCAGAGAACAATTTGTATTCAAAATGGATTTTCTGAAAATACACATACAACTTTCCTTTCAATTTCCACATATTTAAAACATTTAGACTATTTTTGGACTTCCCTGCAGAGCTGAGATAAGCAGTGATTTTTATCAGGTGGGGTGTTCCCTTTCAGAAGAACACGGGTTAACAATGACGATAACAGTCAAGTCAATGGACAAGGATGTAGACAAAGAAAATGCATGATTTCACAGTGAGTGGGTAGGGTGAAACTCAACATTAAGGTAAAAAATTAACAATGCACACAGTCTCCCACTGACGTCATCTTATTAGCCTTCCAAAACAATCAAAAGGTTTTAAGTTTCCGAACTAAATTAATTCTGCATCCTTAATATCGATGTCTTACGCATAATGCTTCTACAGGCAGGTTTCTAACTACTATTTTGAAAAGTGAATGAAAGCCATATGTTGATGGGTGAGGGTTATGTGCATGCTTGTTTTTGTGAATGCATGTTTATGTGCATGCATGTTTATGTGCATGCGTGTGTGCCTCCATGGGCATATTTGCCATGTGCATACCTGATGCCCATAGACTTCACAAGAGAGCATCAGCTCCCCCCCACCCCCAGAACAAAAGTTACAGATGGTTGTGAGCCACCACATAGGTGCTGGGAACTGAATCCAGGTCCTCTACAAGAGGACCCACTAAGCCATGTCTTCAGCTCCTCCAAACCCCATAAAAAAAATGTAACAAATTCCCCCCAAAGTATTCGCTGTTGGAGACAAATGATAAATTATGTTCTGCTCCACTGTACAAGCTGCACAATATATGTGTATTTTCAGAAAATACATTTTGAATACAAATTGTTTTCCCCACTGTGCTGGGAAGTTGGATGTTTACCACAGATACTACTGACCCTGGGTGCTATCGTGATTGTTACCATAGAGATGTAAAGACAGACAATAAAGACAGCCAAAATGGTTTGGTACAAACAATAAAAATGGATTGGAAAATAAATGGTTTGTACAAACAAAAAAATGTGCTTGAGAATAAGATGGGCAAAGGAACGGAAGAAAGAAGCAGAGAGAGAAGTTTGGGAACACATTTGGAGGGAACAAAGTTCATTGACTCTGCCCAATAAAGAGGCCAGGGCATGTTTTTAGTGAGCTGATGAGTTTGTTACTTTACAAGTCTGGAAAAAAATAATCCTCCATACACTTGGAAGTGAGTGTAAGTAAAAAGAAAAAATTCCCTCCATGGAAACTGATCCACAGCTTATGCCTGAGTTACGAGGAATATCAGATTCCTTGGGGTTTGTTCAGTATTTCAGTTCTGAACTTGATCACAATTTTCCATTTAATACACTAGTGAAAAAAAAGTATCTTCTGTTCTCTGTAAACCACAATGCTTTGAGAAAAAAAAATCTCAGATTAAAAGGCAATATAAAGATACAAAAAAAAATCAGGTACACAACATTAATACTTCCCAATAAATGTATAAATAAGAGAAAAGCAGATTTGTGATAACTAGATCAATTAAGCTAAAAGCAAGATGACTTGAGCACTTTGCCCCTGCTCAGACAGTATTTGTCTCAGTAGAACAAGTGAGTGGAAAATTGCTTATTTCTGACACATAACTAAAAACTGGTAAAACACACTCATAGCTTCACTCATGGCCTTTAGGGTTGGATTTTCATTTGTTTTGTTTGTTTGTTTGTTTGATTGATTGATTGATTGATTGATTGATTTCGTGTATCTGTACCCAGGACGATTTACACGCAAAGCCCATGCTCTACCACGGCACTGGACACCCAGCTCCCTAACTCATAATTCTCGACATCAAAGTGGTTCCACCGACCACCAGTCTCTTCACACAAACCCAGTGGCATTTGCTGAGCACCTACTACACGTGAGGAATGTTCCTTTCATGTGTGTCAGTCGGCATTAGCCTTTAATCCTACAGCTGAAAAAATCCAGAGGTCCTGAGAAGATGGGGCTAGTAATAGTGTATTACCCTGCCCAGTAACATTTTCCCTCGACCGGCACATTATTCCTGGGACAGCCACAGAAGAGAAATTGCACTAGCTAGGAACATTAACTGAGGTGGGGGGGATGGCTTCAACTGAAATCACATGTGACAAGCAGCCACCGCACACCTCCATTCTACCTGGTTGATACAGGGGCTCTCCTCTCTTTGTCCTGCTACCCCTTCGTCCCCAATCCCACCCTCCTCTGAGACTAATAGTTCCGCCAACCCAGGGCCATCAATCTTTCCACACCACCATTAAGCTGCGTGGAGAATGGGAGTGGCTGAAAGGCGCAATCATGATTTGAGTCATTTCCATCCATTCTCGCAGGCTTAGAGAACTCATTTAAAGGCCCCTTATTTTCTCCATGTTATCTAATAAGGAGCATAGACTTATTAAGGCATCAGATTCCCCTTCCCATATGCTGTTACAAAACGGGCAGAGAGCATGGCTGTTTGAATGGCTGAAAATAAACATTCCTTCTGTAAACACACCTCCTAAAATCAACAAATGTTCTCTTTCTTATCAACATGGTGGGTGAAATTTTGTCCGTGCTACCGATTACAAACGAATATAAAGCTTTAGAAACACAGCAAAATTTGGTGAGTGAACGAGACCTGGCTTGATGTGGGAAAGCCTGGCAGGGAGTGGTATATACATCCACTGAGACGAGCATGTCCAAGGGGCTGAGCGAAGGGAATGAGAGAAGCATCCAGAAGTAGAAAACACCAAAGCAAACAGAACTGTTAATAAAGGCATTTTATTTTGAGACTCTGATTGCCTTAAAAAAAAAAAAAGCAACATTTGATATCTTTGCTTCACTCACCCTTGCTAAAGACATAGCAACCCAGAGCGACGAAACAAGACTTCTTGAGTGTTCGAACCAGGCCAAGTGCATATTCAAATCTTAGCTCCGACCTACGGCATCATTATTCCCCTACACTGATTCGCCCGCATTGCTCCCTTAATGGTTTTTCAGTTAGACAGAATGTGTATACCTACAAGTCATTTAAAGACACATTACAACTTTTTGTTCCATTTATAGAACACTTTAGAATATAGAAAAAAAAAAAACGGTGTAAGGACCTATTGTTTAAAATAAGTTCACTTTACTGTTCCATAAATAAATGCCGCTTTTAGCTGCTGTTTTAAAGTTTTAATTTTGTAATAAACTCTTTATATTTAGGTCCAAACTGTCACGCATTAAGAAACATGATAAAATGTTTCGATGAATTAAATCCCCAGTAACTGCCATGATGTTAGAAAAATCAAATATCAACTCAGTTGATAAAGGTGTATACTGTTAAACCTGACATCCTCAGTTTACTCCCTGGGACCCACATGATAACTCCTATAAGTAGTGTCTGACCTCCACATACACATGTACAATGGCACACATGCCCATACATGTGTACATGTGTACATGTGTGCATGCATATATACACAAACTAAACAAATTTTTATTAAAATAAATTTTGGATTTTATTTAAATGTTTATTAAAGTAAAGTACTTCCTTATGAGAAGCTGTGGTTTGGTTGTGTTGGGAGTATTCTCCCATGAAAAGGCTTGGTCTTCCTGGAGGCAATAGTGAAAGGGACTATGAACCTTTAAAAGTGGATCCTGATAGAAGGCCCATCAAGGCACATAAGCCAGGCAGGGAAACGGTAGGACCCCACCCATCCCCACCCCACTTTCTTCCACCAGAATGCTCTGGTCTCACCTAAAGCCAGAAACTACATCCTGCCCAATCTTGGATCTGAACAAGAGCAAAGCAAGCCTCTCTTTGCTTCGAGGGTGACCTATGTATTTCATTATAGTGACTAGTAGCCAATTGACACAGGAAGCAATAAATGCAACATCCCTAGAAGGAGTCAACCAGAAGCTAAAAATACTATTTGGTGTAACACTGAAATTCTCCACTAGGCAGGTAGCAGGGCTGTATGAACTCCATGAGTCTGCTTTACATGACTCCAGTCAAGTACACTGCCAGTGATGGGTGTGTGGATGTTGTTAAGATAATATCTGTCATATTACCCAAGGAAACATCAGCTTGATTTCCTCCTTGGCATACACCCTCCCGTTTGACTATGGATGACCCAACACCTGCCACTTTAGTCTTTGTGCCCATGAACAAATATCCTGTAGACAAGGCTTTCTGCTGAGACAGCCAGAACATGAACTTGAGCTTCCTAAATCCCATCATGAAGAAAATCGTGTCCCTTGCTTCCTGTGTTTGCTCAAAATGAGCTGAGAGATGGAGAAGGGCTGATCACCCGTGTGCCTGCCCACACGTGGACTGTCGGCTAGTTAAGCCAAGAGACCTCTTTTATGTCTTAGCAAGTTGTGTAGACTTGTCACCGAGCAGCCCTGGACTAGTATCAAAGGATGAAAGCTTTCAGACAAGCTAGCCATCCTGCAACTCTCTGTAAGTTTCAGTCTGCAAACCTGGGAAGGGTTAGATAGAGTACTACTGGAAAGCTTCAATGGTTTCTTGTCACCTTTATCCTTACTGTGGCCCAGTTTATGCTTGGTACATGTTTCTCCTCCTTTCCTGTCTTGGTTGTCTTCATAAAGGGCTCCCTTCATTTCTCTTCCTCCTCTAAGAGAGATGAAATAAGAACCCTCCAGGAGCCCTCAGCAATCCTTCTAGCGGAAAGACGCCCACGATTCCTCCTGGTATTATAAGGTATTCCTCCTTTTGCTTTCTAAGATTTTTTAATTTCTTTTTAGCCTTGCAAAAGGTATTTGGCTAAGTCTTAGTTTCTTCATCTTTAAGATGGAACAAGAGAGGGAACTTCTGGACTTCTAACCCCTAGCTATTAAAACCACCTATATACCCACAGGCATCTCCTCCCGTAAGACACAGTCAGTAGATCAACTGGAAATTTCCCCCAAAGTGAACAGAAACAGAACTCCAGAAAACTCTGTCCAGCTGTCCAGGTTCAGTATTATGAAGCTTATAGTGCTTGAGAGCTGTTAGCCAACACACTCTGAGTCTTGTGACACGTGTAACTATTCTAAATTTCTGAGTATTTTAGAATATCTAATACGATTTTCCAAAGAACTATTAAACATGTTCATTTTAATTCAGGCTGCATGCACCGTGATTACAGAAATCACATTGGTAAGAATCTATATTTTCAAGAAGGAAGGAGAGGACCTTGGTCCCGAAAAGACTGGATCCAGTTTTGTAGGAGAGTACCAGAACAGAGAAATGGGGAGGGGGGGGGATTTGGGAATGGGCTGGGGGAAGAGGACATATGGTGAGGGGGGAACTGGGAAAGGGGAAAGCCTTTGGAATGTAAACAAAGAATATAGAAAATTAAAAAAAAATTAAAAAAAAAAGAATCTATATTTTCTCATCACCTCTAGAACAAAATAAGACCTGGGAGATAAATACAGACATCATACATCGGTTGGCATTGTCCAATTTCATCTAATTATATTAATCAAAGTGTCCTTTTTAATAAAAAAGATTTAAATGAGTTTCCCAAAGGAATAAATCTTCTGCAAATTGCCCCTGACAGTGAGTCGTGTGTAAACAGCCCCGGCCATGTACTCCATGTACTCGGGGCAGCTTAGGGACAGCCCTGCTGGAGCCCAGCGCAGCCACTCACAACACTAAGGAAGCAACTGGTTAGCTGCCCGCAATGCCACCTCCACACAAAGCCTCCCGCTTCGGGACAGGAAGGGAAGAATAGTGCCACAGCCACCGGCAGCTGCAGGGGGACTTTTCAGGAGGCAAAATGGCATTGCTGGAGTTGGACTTTGGCCAGGACACTGGGGCTAAATACCGGGACTCTTAGGAAACGCGCCCTGCGATTGTTCATGCCCTTGAGTCATCGGGGCCTCAGTTGTGTGTCTTCTCTGAAAAGCAAAGCTGATTAGCTCGTTGGAGTCAGTCTCTCGGTGGGCTTCTCTAGCCTCTGATTATCCAGCCATTCGCTAATCACCACCAGATCGCCCTGGTTAAAATTAATGACAGATTAATGTGCTCGCCGAGATATCAAAGCACCAAAATATACACCTCGATAATATAGCACATATATATATTTTTTTTCATTTGTTCCCCAGGGGATTAATTTAGAGCCACGGCAATTCCTACTTGGACTGAATCATGCTGTTTTAAAGAGTACATAATATACCAATTATCCTATTGCCCTTATCTTTATGAGTCTCCAAAGGGTGGAGAACCTAAGTGGGGTGATTACATTTAAAGCCACATCTCTGAAACCACAGTCCTGTTTCAACGGACCATCTTTTAAAAAAGAAAACGAATTGTCCCGAACATTAAATCTTCTGTGTAATTTACTGAAAGAGTTACTCATAACAAGACTTCAAATACAATTATGCATCTCTTTTTGCCTTACAGAAATCCTGACCCTATTTAGAATTCATAGGGGAAAGAGGAGACGAAATCTTCATTGAGGCAGTAACAAAAAATCATAAAAATTAGTACGGTCATTATGGAATTCTGTATGGAGGCTCTTCATAAAATTGAAAATTAAAAATGAAACAATTTAAACAGCCATGCAAGTCTATGAAAGAAAACATTTCTTGTACAGTGCACATGAACTATATTCTTTAAAATATACAATTGGGGATTGATTGTCACAAAATCAAGCCAATGGGTCCCTCTCGCCGTATTCACTCTACCTTCAAGATCTCACAATGGAGATCTGGAGGCAAAGGCACCAAAACTACATGGTACAAGCCAGCCTGCGCTCTGTCAGAAACAAACCACAAAACAACTTGAAACTCTTTCTTCCTTTTACTTTCTAAGGTTTTTAATTTCATTTTAGCCTTGCAAAAGCTATTTTATTTTTTTCTTTAAACCCCAGGGCCACTTGACTACATCTTAGTTTCTTCATCTTTAATATGGACAAGAGAGGGAAGCGCTGGGCTTTTAACCCCTACCTATTAAAACCACCTATACCACTTTTTAAGATAAGAATGTTGTGGCCCAGCCCCTAGAGAGTCTGATTCAACTGTCTTGGGGTGGTGCCTCTACCGTCTACTCTTTATTAAAATTCCCCATGTGATTCTAATGATCGACCCGGGCTTCTCTTGGGTTCTTCTTTTCCTCTGGTGCTGACTCCCATCTTTAATTAACTAACACATCCAGTGTGGTGGCCATGTAGCTAGGGTTTCCATGCAAAATAGATGGCTCAACAGGTAAAGATGATTGCCTCCAAGCCTGACAAGCTAAGTTGGGTCCCTAGCAACAACATAATGGAAGGAGCAAACTAACTCCTTCCAGATGTCCTCTGACTTTTATAAGCATGTAATGGCATAGGCATACAGATACATACACAGATACACACAGGCACACACATGCACATTTGCATTCAGTTTTAAGAGAGATGCAAAAAATTGGTTCCATGCCTCACCCAGTTTCTTGGGAGTACCAATAAACTTGTGCCCTTGGACTCTCTCTATCTGTTCTGCTCTTAAAAGGATTAGATTTATGAGGAATCCAGGATACATTCATCTCTAGATCTTTGCCACCTTACATCTATAAAGACTCTTGTTCCAAAGGTAGGTGCATCATTGGACACCACTATTAACCCGCTACTCCAGAGGAGCTCCAACTAGCAGCAGCCACCAATGAAACCCTCTAGGATCAGGAAATAGGGTGACTGAAGGGTATGCCACACGGCAAAACAAGTCACCCAGATGCCAGCTACGCTGCACAGGGAACGCGGGACAGCGGGGAAGCACAGAGGCGATTCCAGTGAGGCTATAGGACAGTCCCACAGACAGCTCAGGCTCAGCTGTCAGGTAATTTCTCCTCTTGATGCAGACTCACTGCACAAAGAGAAAGGCATCCACCACAGGACACATCTCACTAATGCCTACTGGTGCCTGGACAAAAAGCTGTGTATCTTGTAGCCTCCGTAAAGAGAGACCTCAGCTTTGCAAAAACCCACCTTGACTCCTCTAGAGGTATGTATTCCCAAGTACAAAGGTGGCCCATCCAAAAGCCTTCCTGCTTTCTTTCCCAAAAACAAGTTCTCCTACCTAATGGGTATCCGGGCATCCTATTAGCAAACACAAGAAAAAAAATGGAAAAGATGTTAATACCACGAAACCTACCCTAGCTGTGATTTTGTTTTTGTACCAACCCATGTGACTTCCCTGACTCAAAATTCTGTTTAAAATCTTCGCCAGGTCAGATCTCCCCACAACTCTGATCCCAAGACCCAACCCAGTCCATACCATTAGCATAAATGCTTAGTTAAAAATATCTATCCTTTCTAACGATGTCTGTTTCTTTCTTGCTATGTTTATCCCAGGCGTTCCCAGCGCTCTTCATCACTCCCAGGGGAGTTGAAAGTTCATCATAGGCAGAAACTCCACCACAGGCTCTGATGGGCTTCCTAGATGCTGCCAGGGTCCTCCTCACAGAGGATGCTGCTAACAGAGACAGGACCCTAAGCCATCTCTAACAATGCTGCCCCTCCCCTTTACTCATATCTTCAGAACTATCTAGAAAGAGCCAAAACAAGGAAAACCGGGATGAAAGAGGAGTTTCTGTCTTCTGAAGTAAGAATGGGTCACCCGTGGTTGAGATGCTGTGACGTTCTGGCTTGCAAATCCACAGAGGGGTCCTAGCAGCAAGCACAGCTCTCCCTCATCCTCATCCTCATCCTTAACCTCATCCTCATCCTCATCCTCATCCTCATCCTCATCCTCATCCTCATCCCTATTCTCAAGGCAGTGGTCCCAAGATCCTCTGTGAACACTGAAATCCTCGGGTACTTAAGGTCGTTATTATCATGTTACCTCTCATATTTTAAATCATCTCTTGACCATCTCTTAGAATACCTAATACAACACAAGTGTTATGGACATAGTTGATCTATTAACTCACTGAGGCATAGAGATGATTTTTCTAAAGCCTACTACTGTTTAGTAGATGTCATGGACTCTCCTAAATATTTTCTACCAATGGTTGGTTGTGGTTGAACCTACAGATGTAGATGAGGGGCACTGACTACACTGTCGTAAAAGCTAGAGGCAAAATTCCTCTCATGACTATTTAGTTTCTGATTTTTTTTTTAAAGTGACTCAGAAACGACTGAAGCATGTCACTAGCTCATAACAACAGGTGCTGGAAACAAAGTACGGGTTTTCTTTTCCTTCCTCAGTACCCAAAGGAACAAGACCTAGGAAGAGTGCCATCAGGAATTGATAACACTCTAGGGCAGCTTCCCTGGGGATGTTCAACTGTGACAACTACTAGCCTCTCTCAAGAAGGAGGAAGATGACAGGGTTGTTTTATCACAGAGCCCAAGTAGAACAATGGAGTTGTCCAAAAGTTAAGACTGTGGCCCTGGTTCACTGGGGACTGTCTCTGTTCCCCTCATTTCCTTTGTACAACCCCAGGGGAGCTGCCAGAAACCACAGGCGTTTTTCAAACTACAGTATCACCTTCCTCCATCACCAGCCTGCCAACACTCTGATACCCTCATAAAACATTTGGAAATCACGCATTTGATAAGGGATTAATATCCAGAATGCAAAGAGATCCCCCTCCAGTTCAATAACATAATAGCAAACACGCCAGTTTATAAGTGGGTAAACACTTTGAACAAACATTTTTCCAAAGAGGATAAGCGATTGGCTAATAAACTAAGAAAGGAGGTCCAAATCACTGATCATCAGAAAGATGCAAATCAAGATACGCGGTACTACTTCAAGGCCAGTATTTTTTTTTTAATGGTGTTAGTGGAAATGTGGGAACATTGGTATGTGTGGGTGTGTTCTATATAACCCAGAACTCCGCGTCTGGATCTGTCCTGCCAAAAGGCAAAGTGGAAACTCAGATGTACACTCACAGTCACACTCCATTTATCACAGCAGCCAAAATGTCAGAGCAGCCAAGCTGACTACAGCGGGACAAGGGGAGAACTACAATGTAGGGTGTAGAAAGAGAGGAAACTCAACACTCAAAAACATGCCAGCATGTTGAGAACATCATACACAGTGAAGCAGGCCAATCACAGCGAGCTAGGTACCTTCTATTTTATGCATGTCAAGCACCTGGAGTGATCAAATTCGTAGACACTGTGGTAGTCAGGGCCAGAGAATGAGGAATGAGGAGTCAGTGGATAATAAATTAGTGCTGGTTATCTAAACATCTGTGTACCATTTGAGGTTAAGGAAATGGATGGTCAACACTCCGGCACTCTATGGTGGTAGTGACTGCATAGAAACTGGGGTGTATCCAGCAGGATATTTAACCCATTTTAAGTGAGGAAAGTAGTAGTATACTATTTCTATTTTTTCCATAATGAAGATGATATATGTATAAGAATCAGCCAACACGGATTTTAAAATGATCTACATTATAATATCTGAAATTAAGACCACTGGTTGACATCTATCTTGCCCCTGAAGAATACCGGAGGGGGAAAAATACCACTTTTCTTTATTAAAAGGCAAGGGAGGAAAAGGTCTCCTCTCTCACTCATCCCCAAATATTCTCCAAACCACAGTAAGTTTTAAGTTACTTTTGGCACCAAGAAGTAAAACTGTATATATGTATGTATGTATGCATGCATGCATGCATGTGTATACACATACTTAAAACCATTTTAGTCCTTTTGTGGTTTGTCGATTTAATTTAGCCTTCTGTCACTTTTACAATTTTAATTCTGTGTCATTTTGATTTCATATTTTCTCTCACTCTGTGCCTCATTCAGAAATTCCCTAACACTGGTCCCTCTACCATGCACCTGTGTGGTGGAGAAAAGTCTCCTTCCTCTAAGTCAAGATTGTTAGATCTACAATCGAGAGGGAAAAACAGACTCAACAGACCTTTCAACAGCTCTAGCTATGGGTCCTCAAAATCATTAATGAGCTCAAGTACATGCTTCGGTCATTAGAAGAGCCGGACCCATAGGTCAAGTCCAATGATGATGCCAGTGAAGGCCGCAGTAAAGACTGTCCCGCCTCAGGGCTATTCTGAAAACGAGCGGGGGGGGGGGGAGGGAGCGGGGCAGTGGGTACGTAAAGAGAATGCATTCTATGAGAAGGAAACAGAACAGTCGAAACACTACGTTCAGTCACGCTTTGTACCCAGGTTCAGACACAAATAAACCCGGTGGCAAAAACACAAAAATACAAGGATGGAATGGGATCTGGCATATCCTAAAACATTTTATCACTTCCTGTTATTTATAGTATGTTTAATAGCAACCAACCACTATTGTTTTAATATTATTACATGAGTTATAATGAACAGTTTGTAAAAAAAAAAAAATAATAATGGAAAGATGAAGAGTTCTAGAAAATGGATGGTTTTCTTCCCTAGAGTCCTTCATACCCTCAATACGAGTTAGCAGTGTCCACAGAACTTACCATCCTGAACTCTCACCCAGGCTAATACACCTTGAAAACCTTCTCAAGTTCCAATGCACACAGTCTCCTTCCTTCTGTCTCTATGAATGACCTGTCCACACATGTCAAAGCCCTCCATTCCCACGACATAATCACTTGGGGAGGACGTCAAAGGCTTTGGATGCTTAAATGATCATCCACCCACACCTTGCGTCAGGCCAGAAGTTTCAGGTTCCAGATCATTCTCTCTACATGCATCCAAGGCAAATACACTTGCTCTTGTTTCTAGAGGGGAAAGAGAGAAGGAAATGGGTCCTTGGACAGAGCAGAAGGTGGAGGCTAGTTCAGCTTGCTTCTGCCTCGGGCCACGTGGTGGCACTGTTGGTTCCAGTTTGCCTCCTGCTCCCGGGCCTGGGGACGTCAACAGCCAACCAGAGCAAGCACATGTGGCTCTTGCCCCATAAGGAACTTCATTAAGCCCTGGCAGCCTTAGCGAGATATCAAACATCTGTATTGCTATGGCCTCCGCATCCGAATGGAAACCGCCTGGGAAGACCCTCCTCTCACGGTGCCTCCTCCACGCAGAAAGCCCCCATGTTTTCTCTCCTGTCACAGAAAGCAAACCTTTCCACCCCCGTGCCCGTCGGCTTGCTTCCGTGGAACCACTGACTCCAGTCAGGACCTCCTATGACGTGTGGCACTCTGGGAAAGTGCCTTGGGTGCTGCTCTGGCAGTGGTAACCATGGGGAAGGGACTGTGGAAGGAGATGGGATTTGTAGAAGTACCTATATGTTGATACTGTTTCTAATACAACGGAAAATGCAACGCACAGACTTTATTTGATAAACACTTTCATTTAAATCTCACAACATATCTGTGGGGAAAAAAATCCTACTTTGGAGCTAAGAAACTAAGGGTCTTGGGGGTTAAGTACTTGCTTAAAAGCAAGCTCCCAGAATTTCTAGGCCCAGAACTCTTGTCCAAGTCCCCAACACAACACCACCTTGTCACAGCCAATATCTAAAAGGCTCCCAATGAAAATGCATCCAGAGTCTCAACGTTCCTGAACACCAATAGAAGAGAGCGGGGCAGCCCACCCATCATGAGGTATGGTTCCTATCTTCACCTAACCCACTCCACATCTGCCCCATAAAACATACCTACTGGTTTCCCTATTCATTTGTTCACTTTGATTCTCCTCCTTCGAGATGACCTCCTTCGACATGGCCAACATCATCAATTTTAAAAGATTCCAGCTATATAAGAACTCAGAGGAAGCAATCCAAACTGGTGCACATCACTGTTTGGTTCCTTGTGCCTCCTGGGATAGCTCTACCTTCATCCAATATCGATTGCTCCTTCTCACTATAAAAAGGGACTATGAGAGAGGACATGAGCAATGGCCATGAGTAGATCAACAATTTTGCATTCTTGCGAGGAATAGCATGGACTACGATTCCTCAGTAGGAAGAACAGCATTCTGTGATGTCTGAACAAACTCCAAACATTAATTATCACCATGAAATAAAAGACACGGGGAGGATACTGCAGACAGCTGTGATCTTACTATAAGCGTTTAGTTTATGATATCTAAAAAAATATATGGTTGATTGAAATGAATACCATAGCTTTAATTCTTTAAAGAGCACAGCACAGCTCACATATATAGGAGTTCTATTTGTATTGATACATATATGCACTTATATATAAAAGAATGTCATCATTTCCTTACACAGACACTTTGGGTGTGTGTGTGTGTGTGTGTGTGTGTGTGTGTGTGTGTACATGAGTACAGGTACTGAAGAGGCCAGAGGTGTAAGGTCTAGTGGGTTGCAGGCCTGATGCTGCTTGTATTCTAGTGCTAATACTGGTTCCTCAAGACTGGTTACTCCAGAGAGGGTCAGCACAGAAACACAATGTGACCTTGCTGCCAAAATTATTTCTGATTGGTAAATAAAGATGCCAACCGCCAACAGCTGGAGAGAAGAGAAATAGGTGGGGTTTAGGATTCCTGGGCTTGGGGTCAGAGGAGAACCACAAGGGGAGAAGTTGAGGAAGAAGAAGCAGTCATGGGGCCACGAAAACGTAACCACAAAGTCTGGCCAATTGAAGTTAAACGCAGCTCAGATAAAACATAATAAGTAATAACTTGGGGTTATCAATAGGAAAATAGATTCTAATAGCATAGAGGTTAGATATCTGGCCATGTCTTGTGCTATTTAAGACTTATTATAAATATAAAGATGTATATGTCAAAATGATCAAGGCGGCGTAGAAACTCCAGGTCAGGAATAAAAATTTCTACAACAGTTGGATCATCTGGAGCTGAAGTTACAAATGGTGCTGGGGATGAAGCCCAGTCCTCTGGGACACAGCAAGTACTCTTAACCAGCGAACCATCTCTCCGTCCCATATTATTGGCATATGCTATGGTCTTGAGACAGCCAAAAACTCCACAAAATCCTCTTTTGGCCTTTGCGTTCAGTGCCTGAGACCTACATTTTTGACTGTCCTATCCGGTGGTAAATATTCATATTTTGGGGGTGGATTTCAGTTAGGGGCACAGCTGGGTCCGTTGGGAGCAAAGCTGCCACACAGGCCGGAGGAGACTGCTTGCTTCAAAGACAAGATTCATTCACTGAATCAGTCAAGCAACCATGGTGCAGGACAGTTCGGAGTTGGCCTCTGGCCCGAGGGTCCCGCAACCTCAAGGGGAAGACAAGCAGAAAAATAAATAAAGGCTTACAATGGAAATGCTCCCAAGGAGATCTGGGCAGCTCTGACTGCTCTACAGCTGGGAGAAGCCATGATGGGCTTGTGGACTGCCTTAAAGCGGAGAGTTTAAAAGCAGGCACAGCAGGAGGAGGAGGAGGTGTCAAACCCAATGGAGCAACCGCAACTTCAGTATCTACAATGACCTAGAATGATCATGCAGATATTTAGATTATTACATGTGTTATCGTTAGTAACCATTTAACCCATAAACACATATTTTTTTCCTAGGTCTATTCACCAAAAGAAACAATGATACCCTAATGCTTATTGTCAATGAGATTCTTTTGCTGGCGGGGATCCTTGGAGAAATGGTTGATTCCATGGATACAGGCAAGAAAAGTATTCAATGAACCGGGACATCATTTCTGCCAGAAAGCTATGCTCAAAGAATTGGGGGAATGGGACAAAGGTCCCAGAAAATTACAATGGCTGGGATGGGACAGTTTAAGGATCAAAATAAGGGTGAATGAGCATCCCTTGAGTAGAATGAAAAAAATCCTAAGACATGCTGGAGAGATAAATGGACAGCGAAGATACAGAGGCAGAGTGCTCTCAACAGTTCTTAGTCAGTTGTAAGGCATGATCTTGGCTAATGATGAATCTTAATAAACCAGTATTGGTGTCAATCAAAACCTGTGTCACTGGATGGGTGTGTCTTGGTTAGGGTTACTACTGCTTCGATGAAACACCACGACCAAAAGGCGAGTTGGAGAGGAAAGGGTTTATTCAGCTTATACTTCCATACTGCTGTTCATCACCGAAGGAGGTCAGAACGGGAACTCAAACAGGGCGGGGATCTGGAGGCAGGAGCTGATGCACAGGCCCTAGAAGGATGCTTGCTGCTCCTTGACCTGCTTCCCCTGACTTGCTCAGCCTGCTTTCATATAGAACCCGGGACCACCAGTCCCGTGATGGCACCACCCTCAATGACTGGGCCCGCCCCCATCAATCACTAGTTAAGAAAATGCCTTACAGCTGGGACTTACAGAAACATTTTTCTCAACGGAGGTTCCTGCCTCTCAGATGACTCTAGCTTGTGTCAAGCTGACATAGACTAGCCGGCCCAGGATGTGTTCAAAGAACACAGCAAGACTTCCGCAAATCTCCCGCTGCCGATGCCAAGGCTGAAGATAACCATGAAAATGCACCCATAACCCAAACTGAGGGATGTGAACCGCCCTTCCAGCAAGGCATGAGAGTCATTACATACTGAAGGAACTGATGCAGGTCAGCAAAAGCTAAAAAAAAAAAAAAAAAAAAAAAAAGAAAAGAAAAAAAAAACTAAGCACAGAACATCATACTAGACAGGAACCGTCTACCAAAAAAGGGAGAGGAGGTAATACTGAGACAGCTGAAATCTAATCACAGATCTCAGGACCAAACAATATTGATATTAGTTTCCTGGGCTTGATGGCATTGTGGGAACCTTGGTGGGTAAGGAATCCATACTAAAATGTTTGATGTGTAACTTGGGCAGGCTACCCTTTAAAAATTTCAAGGAAGGGAACAACATTCTTCATAGTGCCCTTGAAAATCCGGTAACTTTGAAATCTGCCACCCCGCCCCAAGTTTTTCTGTTTGTGACTATATGTATATATGTGTGTGTGTCTCTGTGTGCTTGTATGTTTATATGTCTGTGTTGTGTGACTGTGCATGTGTGTGTGTGTGTGTGTGTGTGTGTGTGTGTGTGTGTGTGTGTGTGTCCAGGCATGCACATGCCATAGCAGGTGTGTGGAGGTCAAAGGGCAACCTCACACGTCACTCGTCACCTTCTTCTTCGTCTGAGACAAGGGCAGAGTTATTCGCAGCTGCATACTCCAGGTGGGCTGGCCCTCAGGGATTCTGCTGCCCCTGCCTCCCATGTCCCTGTAGGAACACTGGAATCTCGGGTGTTCCCTCCCACACTGGGCTCTTACATGGGTTCTGGGAGATTTAAACTCAGCACCTTATGTGGGAGCAGCAAGTCTTTTTGTGATCGAATCAGCTCTGTAGACATCGCAAACATGCTGCAGGTTTTCAAGTTACAAAAAGAGGAGGAAATTACTTGATTAATGCTATTGCATGAACCAACTCTGCCAGGTCTAATCTTGTACCGGTGAGCTGACGCATGAAGGGACAGGCATCCTATCTACCATAGAGGGCTTGAAAATATATTTATTTTGAAGGAAAAGTTACCATTTATGCAGAAGGGATGGGCGTTTTTCTTGTGAGCCAAGAACCACAGTACAGAAGCAGTCACATGTATTACAGGCTCCCAGGACTCATTCAAAGATTATTTAGGGACCTGGGGAGGTGACTCACTCAGGACAGTGCTCTCTGCTCACGCATAAGAACCTGAGTTTAACCCTAGAACCCACATTAAAGAGAATAACTTAAAAACTCAGGAAACAGCAGATGTTGGCGAGGATGTGGAGAAAGAGGAACACTCCTCCACTGCTGGTGGGACTGCAAGCTGGTACAACCACTCTGGAAAGCAGTCTGGCGGTTCCTCAGAAAACTGGACACGATACTTCCGGAGGACCCTGCTATACCACTCCTGGGCATATATCGAGAAGATTCCCCAGCATGCAATAAGGAACATGCTCCACTATGTTCATAGCAGCCTTATTTATAATAGCCAGAAGCTGGAAAGGACCCAGATGTCTCTCAACAGAGGAATGGATACAAAAAATGTGGTATATATACACAATGGAGTACTATTCAGCCATTAGAAACAATGAATTCGTGAAATTCTTAGACAAATGGATGGAGCTGGAGAACATCATACTAAGTGAGGTAACCCAGTCTCAAAAGAATACCCATGGTATGCACTCACTGATAAGTGGATATTAGCCTAGAATCTTGGGACACCAAAGACACAACCCACATACCAAATGATGTCCGACAAGAAGGAAGGAGTGGACCCTGGTTCTGGAAAGGCTCAAAGCATCAGTGTAGGGGAATAGTAGAACAGGGAAGTAGAAAGGGGTGGATGGGGAAACAGGGGGAGGGAAAAGGGCATGTGGGACCTTTGTGGGGCAGGGAACCAGAAAAAGGAAAATGAAATGTAAATATAGAATATGTCCAATAAAAAAATAAATTGTGAAAAAAAAAGAGAATAACTGGGCGCTATAATCTCCGTGTTGGGGAGGCAGAGATGGGAAATCCCTGCAGCTCACCAACCATCCAACCCAGCTTACTAACTAAGTCCCAAGCCAGAAAGAAACCCGTCTCAAAAGACCCTGGCTCCTAAGGAAAAAAAAAAAAAAAAAAAAAAAAAAACAACATCTGAGGCTGACCTCCACACACCCATGTACACATATGCACGCAGACCCACAGACATAAACACACATATGAACACACACTGTGCATACACACATACAACGTTGCTTAAGGCATAATAAACACAGTTAGGAGGGTATGGAAGGGCAAGTGCGAGGTGGTACACACAACCCTGAGGCTAGCAACCTTAACTTAAATGGGTTTCACGAACAGTCTCCCAGAAGGAATTCTAGAGTTATTATGCTCGGCTGACAGAGAGTTTCTTGGCGCTGCTTCCCGGTACAGACCCCGCTCTCAGCCCTGAGCTGCAGGTATCTGCAGAAACGGTGAAGGAGATCCCATATAGTCCACCCGAGATCTTCCTGAAGTAGAGCCCTACTGCTGTCATGGAGACGCCTTCTCTGCAGTGTAGTCACTTAGCAAAGGTCACCATCAGCCGTGAGCCCTCTGGGCAGGCCTGTGTGGGGTGGAGAAGGGCATCCTGAAAGCAGAGGTGACAGAGACCGGGCCATGACTCTTGCGTGTCTATGGCTGCAGCAGATACTCTGGACGTTTCCAAAGCCAGGATGCCCTTAGTTACCGAGCATCCTGTGTGTTCCCAGTCATTGACTGCTGACATACCTGCCACCGCAGGAAAGGGCCTGGTCTAAATCAAGAGCCTGAGTCTTCAACGACCATGTATTTGGGTGCTGCGGCTACCTTCCCAGGCCTCTGAATAAACCTTCCCAGGCCTCTGAATAAACCAGTCGCTGAGAATCCAAAATAGCCATGAATTAAATCCCGCATTCCTGAGTGAGGAGTCGCCTTGAGCCTTCCTTGTTTTTCTTTGCTTCCTTAATTGAACCACAAACGATCAGGTCTGTAAAATATAGGGGTCTATTGTCTGGGCGTTGAATAACGCTGCAGCCGTCCAGCCTCATCCACTAACTGCCTTACACTCACACCCGCTCGTCTCCGCAGCGACGTCGGAACAGCTTTATGGACAAGATATACTTCATTTCTCTCGCTGCAAATAGCTGAATAGACACCGGAGAAACACGAAGCTGAGTGGCTGTAGCCTGTTCAAGAGGATGCTAAGATGCAGGGCAAAGAAAAGAAAGAAAGAAAGGAAGGAAGGAAGGAAGGAAGGAAGGAAGGAAGGAAGGAAGGAAGGAAGGAAGAAGAAAGAGAAGAGAAGAGAAGAGAAGAGAAGAGAAGAGAAGAGAAAAGAAAAGAAAAGAAAAGAAAAGAAAAGAAAAGAAAAGAAAAGAAAAGAAAAGAAAAGAAACAAAAGCCGGCTACAGTTTTCCCCTAGAAATGTGCAGAATTCCAGAGAGACTTCTAGGAAATGCTTAATGACTGAAGTGACATTGTGCTCTCCCTCCTGTTAAACTGGCAGAGATGGACAAGCCAAAGCACAGCGAAGCACGCACAGGCATGAGGCGAGCCTGCTGGCCGCCAGGGCTGGACAGGACTCTACCACCTGGCCCGGTCATGGTTCTTGGTCAACTCATTAGGAAAGTTGGTGGGAAGGTTCCGCATGACCGATCCTGTCGCACATGGACGCGTCTCAGGAAAAGGACTGGTGGGAAGTACAGAAAACCGTAAGCGCATGCTGCCAACCCCGTCTCCTGCACTCCCTGGCAGTGTGGTGAGCCTCTCACACTTGCTGTGCCCAACTGTGCCCAAACAGCTTCTTCTGTGCTCCCAACCAGCGACGCTTGGAAGAAATTCTACTACAGATTTGGAAAGACTCTCTCGGGTTTCTTGACTTCCGAGAAATAAATTGTTAGCAGCGATTTTTATTTCTAACGTAGCGCCATGTGCTGCTCTCAGGAACCCTATATCCCTTCCCAAGGCACAGTACAGCTCATTTCTATGGTTGTATCCACTTCTCGCGTTAGAAAAGTGTTCAGGAATGTGTTAGTTAGCATATTTTACAAAACAATAACCACATCAGCGGTCATTATCCAAAAAGCACATTTTTCAGGTAGTATATTTTAAGACAGCAAACACATACATGGTCATTAAATGCATTGAAGCCATGCGTTTCATAACCATTAAGAAGTGTACTTTTTCCCACAATGGAGTGGGAGCTATCCCAAAAACTGTTGTCTATCCCGTGGGATTTGTTCTAGCTGGGCTGCCTTGCTTGGCCTCAGTGGGAGAGGATGTGCCTAGCCTTTCAGAGACTTGAAGTGCCAGGTTGGGGGGATAGCCAGTGGGGGCCCCATGGGGAGGGGGTGAAGAATGTGGGTGGGAGTGCCATGAGTGGGGGAAGCTAGCAGGATGTAAACTGTATAAGTAAGTAAATAAATAAATAAATAAATAAATAAATAGAAGTCGATCTTCGCTAAAGTGAAACGTTGTTCTACTACAAATGCACAGAAAGGAAAACATCCTCAAGGGTGGACCCTCGTGACAACCAGAGAGCAAAATGAAAGAAGGTAAACAATACAATTCACTCCTCATTTATATTGTTCTCTATGGGCAAACAAGCCATCCAGGATTAAGGAAAAACAACACAAGAAGTTCTGGATGTACGGGGAGGTTTTCTTCATAATTGAAACCGTCAATGCCCACATTGACATAATGTTCAGCACAAACACCGGGGTGATGGCCAGGCTTGTGTGATACTTCAGCTTTGTGTGAGTCAATGATGGGAAGTTCATTCTAAGAAAATGTCATGTCTCTATAACGTATTTTAATCGTAACTATCCACCACTGCTTCCCTCCAACTTCTCCCAGTGCCCTACAGCCCACGCCCTCCCAGCTTCGTGTCCTCATTGTTGCTGTTGTTACTGCTGCTGCTCTTCCTCCTCCTCCTCCTCCTCCTCCTCCTCCTCCTCCTCCTCCTCCTCCTCCTCTTCTCCCTCTCCGTCCAGTTAGTACTGCCCGTTCTGCACATGGATGGGAGGGGGCATCAACTGAGGGATGATAATGGATAATAGACAATAATATGCATTTTCCCTTGTCTACCGCTACACTTCTTAGATGAGACCTGTTTCTAAAATCTCTGCAAGTGTTTCCAAATAACAGAATTTCGTGTTCTACAGATGTCTTGATATGACTGACAAGTGGGATAGCCTAGGGCAGACTGTTGGTGCACCATCATAATTAGTTCTTTGCTGTTTATCATTAGGGACACAGGAGATTCAGGTCTTTTGCATTTGTGTCTGGGAAATGCCCAGGTATATACTACATAAGAAAGATTGCACAAATTGGTTGAAACAAAATCAACGCATACCTGATTTCTAATTTCCTATGCATCATACTGAGATCCCATGACTCAAACAACACAATGCTACTACTGTCCATGGTTATAATCAGTCCCCTCTCAAACACAGACATTATTCTCGAAAGCATCAACGCCAAAGAAAAGTCAGGAGGATTTTGTTTCTGAGAATACAGAAATTGAAATTGGACTTCTTGTGTGACGAGAAACCAAAGATGAACATGTTTGCTGAAGAGTCTGTGTCTGCCAGAGGAAGGAAGAGAAGCGAGCCTTGGCATCGCCAAGCCTGTAGTCCCTCCATACAAACATGCCACGTGCTCTCGAGACCCAGCACCTCAATGTTCATGACCTGGGCTCTGCCTAGAAACCCATCCCTACCCACAATGCCAATCTCAACCTCTCCAGTTACCTGCTAAATTATCCACACTCAGCAAAACTATTAATTCATAGAGAACTCCCTTAACCTGACCGCTTCCTTCATGGAGAAGCTGCCTCTCTCCTTTGAGCCTTATCTCCCACTGTGTGTTAACCGCCACTTAAAATATATGCCACAGAATGTCATTACTCTACCTTTTTGAACTCCTAAGGGACAGACAGTTGGCATCTTTCTGTGTCGTCAGTGATAAACAGCAGCTATTATAGTCAGTAATAAAAAAGTGTTCGCTAAATTTATGAATGGGTACGTGTTAGTCAGCTTTCTGTCACTATATATAACAAATATCTGAAATAACTTATAGATAGTATTTATTCGGGTCCACAATTTTTAGAGGATTCAGGTTATGATCAATTGACTCTGTCGATTTTTGTGTCAATGGCAAAGTATCCTATCACACTGGATACTGATAGTAGAACGAAGCCATTCTATCTATGGCCATGAGTGAGACAGAAGCTAAGGAATCCCCCCTCAGAGGGCAAGCTCCCAGCTACCTAACAACCTCTCACCAGCCACACCCCCAACAGTTTCCACGACCTCCCAACTGAGACTCAGCCTCCAACACAAAAACCTTTAGGAGTCGCATAATAGAATTAATTATACTGTCTGAAAAATTTAAGTTTAGCCTTTTTTAAAATCTCATTTTTCCTATTTATGAACATCTTTGTAATAAAATGAGCCTGTCCTGTTAATTAATCTTTTTCTCAATCAAGCAAGTAAGTGGTCACTTTATTAAACCTTCTGAGGCTACCTGGTATGAATACACCTAGGACTGTGTGCTAGAAATTCAAAGATTTTGTGGCAAGATGTCATGAATTCCTGAACCCACTTCTTTCGTTCCTGTCTCTCCTATTTTTTAGACTTTTCTTTTTATTTTCCCCAGTTGCTAGTAAAACTGCCTCTGATAGAGACATGAGCACCCTCTCTTAAGTGGCAGTCTTTAATCTGCTAAGCACATAGGAATTTGATAACTAAGAGTGTTCAACCTGGGTGACTAAAACACACCAGTCCCCAGACTGGTGCCCACGGAGTAATAGCATGCTGGGACTTCAGTATCTGGAATGTATGACAACTGATTTCACCATTTGAGGTCTTGGAAATGGCTTCGGGGGCCCTTTGGTGTGCAACCCTGGCCTCCACATGATTGAGATTTTATAAAAACTTAAGTGCTTTTAAATAGGATTCATCATATTTCATCGCCAAACTAAAAAGACTTTCCTGGTTAGGAAAGTCAGAAACTAGAAGTTTAAATTGAATTAAGTGGTTCTTGGTGCACTCGGAAATAAGTGACTCGATTTTGCACTAATATTTGCAAAACAGAAGATAGGACTAAAGTATGCTCTGTACAGATTATGTAGCCATCAAGATGGGTTATGCTGTGGGAAGAAATCACCTCAGATGTTCTCTGACAAGAGGCCTTTCTCACTCAGATAGACATATACTGAGAACGGTTTATGTTTACCAATATATGAGGATAAGTTCGTACCCTGGGACTTGATTGGCTATGTCAGTACTGCCGGGCTCCTGCAGTGGGAAACTACAGCCTGCTCTCAGGCTGCCCAGAGTGATACCCTTCACCCGGCCACTCACCAAAGCAAGTCTCATGGACCCTCTCAGCGTAGCTATGCAGTCAGGTGTACTTTCTCTATAGAGAACAACACTGAAATATGTGCTACATCATGATGTAGTCTACTACAGTTCCTGTAAAAGGCAGGGTACCAGGCATGGGTCATCCACAAAGAATAATGGCAGGACTCTCTTCCATCACAAATTGTGCCTCAGACTCTTACCCCAGTATTCCGGTAACCACTCCCAACCAATGGATGTCAGTGAGTGAGATAAAGCATGCCGGGCCTTTCTTTGTCGATGAGCCAATGAACCTAATCACCAAGGCTCGTTTGGGGTAAAGGAAGGCTCCAGGCACGAAGCATTCTCTGAGCTCAAGATGTATGTGCATAAGGCAGCACATGAAACACTTGAGGTGAGACGGCGCCATCATTGCAGGCTATCCACACTGGGAAAGGTGACACCTGAGCTGGGGTCGTGATGGAAGTGGAGGGAGAAATGAGACACCATCGGTGCTGAGGGGTCACTTCGAGCAGGCTCAGTTATGTGGAACTGAAGGAAGAAGCAAGAAAAGATGGCATCGGGCATACCGTTGCAGCAGCCTCTGATGGTGCCAACAATCAGGAGGCAGGAGGAAAGGGTCTACAGGTGACCGTGAGGTCAGGCCCAGGCGTCTGAGCCTTGAGTTGCCTGGGTAAAGCATCTCTGGGAAAGCAAGCAGACTTGGAGCTCAAGGAGAGCCCTGACCTCACCACCAGCTGGGCGGGGAAGCCTCACACTCCCACAGCTGTGGAAGCACTGGAGTCAGGGGAGGACGACTGAACACAGTCTTGCAACTGTGAGCAGAGGCAGCAACAAGGTGATGTCAGATGGTAAGGGGATCCGTAAGCAAGACTGAAAAGGAGCCAAAAAGCCTGAGTACTGGTTCCTGACAAAAGGAGAATCTAAGTTCCAGTAAAAGATCCCGGATGGAGCCAAGCAGATCAACTCTGCTTTGGAGAATGGAAGTTTGCACAGAAGTAAGGTAGGGCCAGCCTGCACGCTGCTCTGCTTTGGAGTAGCTCCTCCTCCTCCTCCTCCTCCTCCTCCTCCTCCTCCTCCTCCTCCTCCTCCTCCTTCTCCTCCTCCTCCTCCTCCTCCTTCTCTTCCTCCTCCTCCCCTGCCAGATACACATCAAATGCTCCCCAGGATAAAACCACTCGAGCTGAACCAGAATGAGCATGAATGAGTTTTTCTAAAAACCTAATTTTATGGTTCTGAGAGTCAAAATTAACCTGTTGTTGTTCTGTGCCTTCTTTCGAGTTTAAAAATGATTACACGTCATCTTTTATAGCACGGCCAATCTGAAAAGCACGCACACTGCCTTACGATGTTGAGGCCTCTCCAATTCCTATTTCCAGCCAGTTCCACGGTCCACGATCCAGATGCCCCGTCCACAATACAAATCGAACCTGGCTAGAGTTATCCTCTGCAGAGTCCCCGCATGCACTGGGAAATGGAAATTTCTTTTTCAGCCAAAACACATTGTACTTAAGCTGTTCAAGAGTTACAGTCTCACAGTGATTTGCTTACAAAATAGTGCTTATCACCCCAAGAATCTCTACCCAAACAGGAGTTCTTACTGCAAACAGAAATGCATTTCTATTTCTGAAAAGCATAAATTCATGACCTTTTCTCTTTCTTTGTGTCTTTCTCTAAGCTATCAGAATGGGGTTTATAGTGAACAAGTTAGTCACTCTTAATATTTCTTCTCATGTTAGTATTTACCTAACCTCCCCCACACCCCACAACCCACCCCCACCCCCCCACACCCCGCTTGTGTTAGACAAAGCTACAGGGGCCAAAGTCCAGCTTGTAGGAATTAGAAAGCTGAGGGGGTCTTCCTGTTATTTAATAATGGCCACAAGCTAAGAGAGTAATGTCACTGGAGCAGTTGTTACTCACTAAGGCTCACTTAATTCCTGTTTGCGGTTAAACCTCAGTGTTACCAGACTCTTAAATACACAGGAGTCCCATCTTATCTGAGGGGGGAGACGTTCCATGACCCCAATGTATGTCTGAAACTTCAGATCATGAAAATCCTATACCGAACACAACTATGATGGTGTTTAATTTACACACAGAGCACAGTAAAACTTAAGACAACAATTATAACTATATATCATAACAAAATGTTCCGTGTCACTCTGTGGTCTAGGACATTACTAGGGATAACAAAGGCCACTTGAACACAAGCACTGGCATGTGATGGCAGCTGGCCTGATTGGTAACAAGCCATTAAATTACACCTATATAGGAAGCGTGTACTGTGTAGACAGGCCTAAGCAGGACAGGGAAAGATCTTATTTACCTGGAAGCACTGCAATCTAGTCCCAAGAATCATTTATTTCTGGACTTTCCCCCCTAACAGTTTCAGACTTTTGCTGATCAAAGGTAGCTAAAATCATGAAAAGCAAATCCATATATAATGGGGACACAATGGCACACAGGCAAATGACTGCACATCTACTCAGATGCCTTACAGACATGTCAGATGCCACATGATAAAAAAAAACCAATTCTATCCCGCTTTCATCTCAAAAGAGGTATACATGTTTGTGCATGTGTGTGTGTGTGTATGTGTGTTTGAGTCTGGTGTGTGTGTGTGTGTGTGTGTGTGTGTGTGTGTGAGTTTGTGTGTGTGAGTTTTCCTCTCCAGTGTCTCAACACTATATTCCAAGTTCATCCCAACTAAAACCTGAAGCATAGATTTGCTTCCTTCTTCCCTTCTACAACCCCAAAACCAGCTCTATCTTCTGACTCTCTCAAACGTAACCGTGTCCTTCCTCCTCCTCCTCCTCCTCCAACATCCCGGATTCGAGCTTCTATCATTTCTCTGCTGAGTTGCCTAAAATAGTCCTGTCTGGATGCAAGGACACAAGTTGGCACTTCACAGTAGGCTGAGAAGCCTTTAAAGATCTGCATATGTGGGCTCGGACGGAGCCCAGCAGCAGTGTGACTGCTTAGCATTCCTGAGGCCCTAGGTACAGTCTCAAGTTCCTTTAAAAAAGTTATGAAATTAAATTAAAATACAAAATGAGGTCCACACATGCACGTCTGTTGCTACGGATGGGTGTGGTCCCTTACAGTGGCTCAGTTTTAACCTTTCTTATGAGAATACAAACATCTTGAGGAGTTTTTAACGTACCTGCAACATTTTGATAAATGAAAACAAAGGCACAAAATAGCAAGGATCTTAGCTATTTATATATATATATATATTTTTTATGGACTGAAAGAAAGTATCAGGCTAGCTTACAGCTTGCAGTGTCAACCCAAAACAAAGCCTTTCACTTCTTCACCCAATTAACCGTCGGGTCCCTTCAACGTCTCTGAACAACTTCCCACGTTCGGTCGCTGATCCTCATCTCACCAGCTGAGGTTCCTCTCTCGCGTTCTTGAGTTGTGGCTAAGAATTTAAGTCTTGTATTTGCTAATGATATTCCCATCCGTAACGAATTTCATCTGGTGGCATGTCATTTTTCTAATTTGTTAAGGTCAATCTCAATCCTTCCGTATTTTACACTATCAAAAACTCCATGAAATCTGAAAATTTGATGAGTTCTGTTCTCCGCTCTTAATTGAGTTACCCACAGACATGTTAGGCAGAAGTGGTGCTGTCACTGGCTACCACTGTCCATGTAGACCTTGACTCTGGAAGCCGTAACACGTGTTCTACAGCTGTGACATCCATTCGCCCGTTCACACACCACTGCTGGTCTCAAAGGAAAACGTCAGCTAAACACAATTAAGATATGCACAGCCAGTGTGACCCCGCTGTTTGCTAGAGTTGCATAGGAGGCTACTGAGTTACTCTGATGCCATTTAATTTATGCAAAACTCAGTAGGTTTCTGTTTCTCTATAAATGATGGTAAGTTAATTTTTTTTCTGCTATCTCTTCATGCATGTGTGCTTGGTTTCATTTGGTTTTCCTTTCTATGGGCCATCTATCATAACAGTGTGGTTTTTTTTTTAAAGCTAGTCATACTATTTAACAAAATTTAATTCTCTTTATTTCCATAACCGAAAAATAATAATAGTGGCTTGCCACCAGAGTAGCACCTGCCAGCTCCCCCCAGCACTTGGCAGGGCGTGCATTACTAATACAAATAGTTTCCTGCTCTTCAAAGCACTTTTTAACTCTTTTTCTATTTTGACTCTCTTTACTCGCATCAAAACTGGGAACGGGTCCAGGCCCTTCACATCTGATATCTCTTAGAAGGAGTGAATCGAATAAGACATTAAAGTCTCTGCCTTTTCGCCAGTTTCTGTTATCAGTTTTCCAGCCCTGTCCATCAGGGACCCATTCCAAGCAACCGGTGAAATTATATCACAACAAAGTCTTTCTAGAACTTGAAGGAATGAGTCCATGTGTACAGGGTCCAAGGTAGGCTCATGCTATGTCTCTCTGATGTTGGAAAGTTCATGGCAGAAGAATGAGAAAAATACTGGATGCTTTAAAAAAAATTATCATGTTTGGATTTGGCTCCTTGTGCTAAAAGATGGGTTGAAATACCAGACAGACACCTCAGGTCATCTTCGTTAATTCACAGAGGCCACCCTTTGTCTCCCATTAATGCCACTAAATGAAGATTCTTTATGATCTGATATCTTTTCCTTTGACTATATCTCCTTGGCAACTCGGAGGATAAGTATTTGGCAAAGATATGCATTAAAGCACCAGTGTCTATAAGCTCAGAAGTACATGAGGCAACATGGCAGAGGCCCATACATTAGACAGAACTTTCTGGTCTCTCTTTGGCTTCTTCTGTCTCTTCTACCTTCGTACAGCACATAAAGAATCATCAGACATCCAGCCTATCAGCACTAGACTCACTGGCGTCCCCAGCTTCCCAGCCCTAAACAAACACCAAAGAACCCTTCCAAATTGCCATGTTTGCTAAGAAGCTGAAATTGGAGAGAGAATGTACAGCAGGTACGCTCAGGACTAAAGGACTTGGCGCAACCAAATGAAGAAATGGCTGTCTGAGGCTTGCTCAGCTTCAAAATCCCTCTATCATGGTCAAATATTACCAAATCCACCCACTGGAAGAAGACAAAATATTTTTCTTAGTTCAACATTTTATACTTGTAAGAATGCCTTCCACCAAAGCTCTAGACACTGGCTTCCGGAGACTGTGCGTGAATTACTCACACTTCTTAAACCATTGGCTTTCTCACCGGCATTCCTTTACCCAGAAATATTTTCTTGCTTCTTGAAACCTGCAAAGATTTTTGTCATTTTTCTGAAGATCTTTCCATTCTGGACTTTTCTCCAGACATCCTGTTTCTCTGTGGTTTGATGCATTAAGTATCTTTGCTGGACTTCACTTATTTGTATGATTTGAAGTCAGTTTGATGTTTAAAATCTGCTCATTCCCATTTGGACTACTCTGAGAGAAGCTGGAATTCTAACTCACCAACCTCTCTCAAGTTTAGAAACACCTAGGGGATGTAACTTCAGATAGCGTGCTGGTCCACAAAGCCCAAGGTTCCTCAATTCTAAGAGCAAGGGGAGGAGGAACCCAGGGCAATCAACAGACTCTACTAAAGTTTGGGTCTGGAATATCCTCCAAAAAGCCAATGTGTTAATGACAACTTGATTCTCAGGTTGGGGCCTTGGGAGGCAGTAGAGACATTAGGAAGTTGGGCATAGTGGAAGAAAGCTACATCAACGGCAGTTGGGCCTTGGAGAGGATTGTGGGACCTTGGCTCCTCCCTTTTCTCCTCCCCTCAGCCCAGGAACAGATCAGCTTTGCTCCACCGTGCTCCTCTCTGCGATGTTCATCCTCATCAGCAGCCTCAAAAGAGCATCATCAAACATGACCAAGACCCCCGAAACCATGAACTAAAATAGGTCTTTCCACATGTTAACTGTGGAAAGATTTTTTTCCTTTTAGTATTTTCACAACAGCCAAAACCTAACAAAGAACCACAGATTAACCTCCCCGTCACAAGCGAAGGGCCAGAAAAAGAGGTGTCTTTATGATTCCTATTAGCTTATACAATTCCGACACCCCTGAGCATTGAGGTATGTGGACCACCTACCTCCCACTGAGCGCTAGCCCCATCTCAGTGTTAAAATATTCCCAAGCCTCATCCCAGCACAGTCATGTGAGAATCTAAGAAGCACTGTCCATGAAACAACTCCCCAGACTATGCTCCCAAAGACCAGGCTCATCGGTGTGCTCTGTCCAGTCGGTGGCAGAAAGAACAGACGTTTGGCCTGAGAAAGGATGAATACGCTGGATGAAGAAGAAAATGGACGAGGAAAGATGACCAAGCTCAAAGGTTCAAATTCTTAACTGTAAGCCAAAAAACACACTTGGAAACCAGTTGAGAGCATTCAAATGTGATGTGAGCACAATTCCACCTTGTAAAGTCAAATGACCAAACTGCCCTTCAAACTGTGAAGCTTTGAAAATCACGATACAGCCGGTAAGCAGATGACTTAGGATACTAGTCTCAAGTATGGTCCGGAAGAGAACGGTAACTTGCTCTGAGATCTGGTGCATCTGTATTAACTCACCTAAGATCTCAAGGTGGAGCACTTTGTGTTCAAAGACAGAAGTCACCCTAAAGTTCTGTGCCTCCTGGCCACTGCTAAGCCCCATGAAGCCACAGCCAGTTGTGCCCGACTCCCTTCAGCCCTCTGAGCCAATGACAAAGATGGCAGGCTCACTTTTCTCATGTCCCCAACCCCGCGCACTATAGGCCTCACCGCACTGTACAAAGGCGTGCGGGAGTGGAACACGAAAATCCCTGGATCCAATCTCCACTAATTCACAAACTAGACTAGGTCAATTAATACTGCAAAGCTGCTTTCCCATCAGTAAAATAGAGGGTCAGAGCCGATTATCTCTGGTTGGATCATCCTAAATGGAACATTATTCACAATGGCCACGCTTGTGGCTTTCTGCTCTAAATGAGACAGACCTCTCAGGCATATCAAGGTATAATCTCTCCCAAAAAAAGAGATGGAGTATGTCAAAAATGATGCTCCAATAAACATGAGGAAGCAGCTGTCTCCCTCACTGGACTGGTTTCACATTCCTTGGATATATATATATATATATATACTCACTGTGGGATTACATGTTGGAACCTGGGAAAGATTGTGTGTACATGTGCGTGTGCATGCACACACAGAAGCGAATGGTATATGTGTGTATATGCATGCGTGTGTATATGTTCATGTGTGTGAATGTGCACATGGAAGCCAGAGATTAATACTGGGTATCTTCCTCAGTCATTCTCTGCCTTGTTTTCTTAAAACAGAGCCTCTCACTGAACCTGGGACTCATCAATTCTGCTAAAGCAGTGGCCAGCCAAGGCCAAGGACCATCCTTTGTCATCTCCTGGTACTGAGATTACTGGCGTTGTACACCCTCATACTTGGCTTTTTACGTGGGCTGGGAATTCAAACTTAGACCCTCATGCTTACTTAGCAAACACTTTACTGAGCCATCTTTCCTCCCCTGTAATTTAATTTTCTTAAGAGCCTTCACGCTGTTTCTGTAATGGCCATACGATTACCTCCCCATCAGCACTGGAGAAGGACGAGCTGGCCCCACCAACTCCGGCTGTCTTTCCACCTTATTTTTTATAGTAGCCATCCAGGTTGGTATGAAGTAACCCCTCCTTGAGGTTTTGATTTGTATTTCCCTGGTCACAGTGACACTTGCTATTTACATATATTTGTCGGCCATTAGAAAAGAAGGTCTAGTCACAATAGCCGAGATACTGACTAAGCTAAGTGTCCATCAGCAGATGAACAAAGGGAGAAGGTGTGTTACTTGTACACAGCAGAGGATGGTTCAGACATAAAAGGAATGAAATTTACGGCAACATGGATGAACCCAAGAGACGTTCTATAATGAGAAATAAACCAGGTGCAGAAAGTTGCACACCACATGGTCTCACTCATACATTAACCTAAAAATGTGTCCTCATGGAAGTAGAACAGAACAATGATTTCCAGAGGCTGGGGCTGGGGTTAGACAGGAGGAATCTGATCAACTTGCACAAAGTCAGACTTAGAGAGGAGCATTAAGCTCTCCTGTTCCCTGTATGGTATGGTAGCAATGGCTGCAGCTAATGTAATGTGATTGATTATTTTTAAAATACTAGAAGAAACCTGTTGAACGGTCTCATCCTAAGGAAATGGGAAACAAGGGCAGAAGACTTTGCTTGGCGATTAAGAGAGTTCACTGCTCAGGGACTGAGAGATGGTTCAGTGGTTAGGGGCACTGTCTGCTCTTCCAGAGGACCTGAGCTCAATTCCCAGCAGCCACGTGGCGGTTCACAACCATCTGTAATGTGTTCTGATGCCCTCTCCTGGTGTGTAGCTGTACATGCAGTTAGAGCACTCACATACATAAATAAGTGAATCTTTAAAAAGGAAAAGTACTCACTGCTCTTGTAGAGTACCTGGGTTCGTTTCTCAGCACCTACATACGTGCTGGCTCATCCAAACTCCAGTTCCAGGAGATCTGCCTCTCCATAGGCACTGCACACATGTAGTACATATAGAAGTGTGTGTGTGTGTGTGTGTGTGTGTGTGCAAGCAAAACACTCACACACATAAGGTGAAATAAGTCTTAACCTTTTTTAAGGAAATGAAACTATTTTGCTTATGCTTTCCGATGTTCACTGCTTGTTACATGGTGCTGCGAATAGAACTCAGGACCAAACATATACACGCATGCACAAAAATACACACACACACTCCTACAAAATGCATTCCAAGCCAGGAACTAAAAAAAAAATTTAAAACATTATCATGGAACATACAAAAAATATTTAGTGGTATGACTCTGAAAAAGCCAAAAGAAATTTTTTTGTAAATAAAATAAAATTTGCTTTGGACTTCCAAATCAGTAAAATTATAAAAATCCTCATCCTTTTTTTAAATAATGTATTGTCATTAGAGTGTCTGCATGTGCACGCTCTCCAGTGTGTGTGTGTGTGTGTGTGTGTGTGTGTGTGTGTGTGTGTATGTGTGTGTGTAGTATATGGCAAGCACTTTTTACCTGTTTGACTTCGCTGACCCAGCCCCCCACCCTTTCTCTTCCTCAGCTGACCTTGCTTTCGCTCTTTCCCCCTTCCCTGTCCCTTTTTAATCCACACAAGGCTATAGTTAGAGTTGGTTTTAACATAACCAGATATAAAACTTTCCTCAAAGGTATTTAGGGGCTAGAGAGAGATGGCGCCACAGCTTTGAAAAACAAAAACAAACAAACAAACAAACAACAGCACTTGCTTGCTGTACAAGCCCAAGGACCCAAGTTCAATTCCCAAAACCCACATGAAAAGCTGGATGCTGATGCTGGAGAAGTCACCCTGGTGGCGCTGATAAGAGAGAGTCAAGCGGGCAGACCTTGTCAGATGCTGCCAAGGTCCGGATTCAGAGCTTTTGAGTTGGCCCACCCAAAAATCTATATGATCCGTGAACGGTTGGGATACGTGGGCGTGTCGGTTCTCCTGATCCAAAAGTGCAGGATCTCCACGACTCAGGGCAACAGGAGGAGGCTCAGGAGGAGTTCCAGTGAGGACCCAGCACTGATGATGTCCCAGAAGCCAGAGATCTCAAACCAAACCCGTGGCTCTTCGCAGTGCGCATCTGCAAGCGGAGATGTGTGCACAGAGGGGCATACTATGGCATACTGCAGCTTCTACTGTGCCATGTTTTCTGTGTTTTGTTTCGTGTATTTGTTTGTTATTTGGGGGTGGGGAAGTTGCAAGGGCAGAGGGCAGATAGGAGGAGACAGGGAGATGAGTGGGACTGGGGTGCATGGTGTGCACAAAAAAATCAATTAAAGGTTTAACAAAAAGAAAGCTAACTACCACAGGATGCATCCCTCCCTCCATCTACCCAGGAGTCACTGGGAAGCACGCCAAGCAGCTAAGCTGGATTACCAAGCACAGCACCAGAAACAAGGTCTCTGCCTCAGGACAGGATGGAAGGGAAGAACTCATAAATGATAACCTGTGGTTGTCAAATGCCTGTGCCTGGGCTTTCTCTCTCTCTCTCTCTCTCTCTCTCTCTCTCTCTCTCTCTCTCTCTCTCTCTCTCTCTCTTTCACACACACACACACACACACACACACACACACACACACCTATTAGACCAGGAAAAGCCTCAGTCAAGGACAGAATCTTCATCAGAACAAGGAAGGTATTTGAAGTTCTAAGACACAGAACCCTTAAAAACCGTCTCGAGCTACCTGGAGGTGAGAGCACGCTTTTAACCAAGGGCTGCTTCCCTCACATTAACCTGTCATTCCTTGTCTGCTCCATCCCTTCCCGTGGCCATCAAGATCCTGGTGGATTCCTCAGTCCTTCTCAGACTAAAGACACTCAATGGCAACAGCATGCAAGCCATCCCTTCAAACCAAAAGAGGATCTCTCAGCTTATGTGCATTAAAATATACTTCCACTTTCTCTAAGAGTCCTCTGCTCTCATCAATTTTCACCCTAACTTATTACTCCCAAATAAATTTGACAATAATTATTCACCACATTCTCACCCACAATGAATGAAACGGACCAAGAGACACTCATGTGCCTGCTGTTTCCAAGAGCAAGAGGCTGGCCCCGTTTTCTACGCTGCTTAAATGAGTCATGTTATATAGGGTCAGGCTCTGGGCTCTGCTGAACTACACTGGCGATTTCATTCCCAGGAAAAGATTTACAGATGAGCTTCCACCTCGAGTTACAAGAACAAATGAAGAGGCTCAAAAGAAATGGAATCAGAAAGGCTAAAGCTGGCTGGGCCCCTGATGAAACAGGAACGGAGCTTGCCCAAAAGCAGGCGTTGCATTCGCAACACCTGAAACTTATTGGCGTTTCCGTGACACAGGACAGGGGCCACCCAATGAAGGAAGGCATGGGACTTTTTTATGGCATAGCTCCGTGAGAATAATGGCACCTGCTGGCCACCTGTACACACATTCTCTCCCTCGCTCACTGGTCTAGACAAGTGTCAAGTGTTAATTGAGAGCTCCACATATAATGAACACCTTCTGAATATCAGATTCTTCGGTAATCCCGGTAGCTACACACCGATAGTGACAATTATCTAGATACGGACAGTTGTTGCAAAAAGCCGGAAATCAGCAAAGGAAAAAAAAGTCGGTTGAAAAAATGGGGGAAAAAGTGGTGGCTGTGGGTTTATAACTCTGCAGGTTCCTCTCAGGTTAGAAGAGCAAGCCACAGCTGCACACGCTAACACATACTCCCCGTGAATGTCCTCACACGCACTCAGGATATATAGGAAAGGAAATCTTTCCAATGTGGAAAGCCCAGAATTGTCCCTTTTCCCTCTTTCCAACTTAGGAGTTTTCAGGCACAGAGCAGGTGGTCAAGAAATGTTTACTGGAAATAAAGAAGCTGGTTTAATCAGGAAACCCAACGGCACCTAATGACTATACAACACCCCCGCCCACCCGTGGCTCACACAAGGATGGTAGAAGAACTTTCCTACCCTTAAGACTTACTAAGAAGAAGCTCTCTGGACAGAATGCTAGCGTCGAAATAATCTCCTGTCTCTCCATTCCCCCTTACAGTAGTAATTCCTTCCTTCCCGATCCACCCAGGAAGACAAACTCAAGTCACCTAGTTCTTCGAGACCGTTACAGAAAAGCACAAGTATCCTACCATCAAAATTAAACGTATATGGAAATAATGTTTGATAGAATCCCCTTGGGCTGCTTCCTCCAAACCCCTCCCTTCCTCTCATCCACTGGTGACTTGAGGATTTGGCTCTCCCAGGACAATTGATTCAGCAAAGTGTCACAATTCTGCCATTTCCATGCATGCCGCATGAGAAGGACCGATCACGTGACGAGAACACACTGAGCAAATTACTGAACTGTAAAACAAGGGTAAGAAATTCAGTGATCTCTGACCTTTAGCCCTCACACCCACAGGCTGCATCTCTCCCTGCCTTTCCTTTCATCCTTCCGGTCCCTGTCTCCCCACCCCCACCCCCCACTCCCCACTCCCCACCCCCATCTAGTGCCAGCCTGTGTTCCGTCCCTTCACACCAGCCTGCCATCGCTATTCCTGCCATCTGGAGTCGGTTTTCAATATCTCTGTCTCATCAAACTCTCCGTCTATTTTAAAGTATCATCTGAAAGCATATGTTCCCCCACAGCTACCCCCTTTCAATTTCCTCTCTGCTTTTATTTATTTCATCCTCTGACTTCCTTTTGCTCTGAAAAACTCATCTGATTCATTTTAGAAAAGTGCTCTGCAAAAGGCTGGGCCTGCCTGAGAGAGGAAAGACAGGGGTCTCCCTCCATGAAAATAGATCACAAGAGCGCTCAGCACATGGCCCCCATCTTCTCTCCTAGCAAGATGGAGCAGGTCACTGGACAGTGACGTTGAAACGGCCCCTGAGGCTCCCAACCATTCACCAGCAAGTCCAACAGAGAAGTGAACCTGGCCCTTCTTGAATACCTTGATTTTAAAAACCAGCAACCCCTTCCCCAAAAAAAGTTTTTTTTTAACACATTTTTACGTTGTCAGTAATAAAGTTTTAAAAAATATTTGTTTTAGAGTATCTTTCTATTTCCCTTCAAAGCATACCAAATAGGGGCTGTGGACTTAGCTTAGTAATCAACTGGTGAGCACAAAGGCCTCAGCTCCAGAATGAAAAGGATGTGGGGTAAGGACCAAAATGTCCCAATAACCTGGACTAGAAACGAAACAAAATCAAGCAAATGAAATAAAAAAAAAAAAAAAACAATCCCTCCCCCTCCTAAACACATAGGGAACAGAAGTGTTTCAATGCCCATTTATTCAAAACTTCCCTTTCCAGAATGCCCAGCTCTCTCAATCAATGAATGGATGGGCTCTGACTTTCCCTAATTATCCTAGGTAGTGGTGATGGCGCCCTTTGAATTTGCTACAGAAGCACTTATTAGTCATGCGTGGAATGCGTGGGCTCCGGACCGCTCTCAGCCAACCGCCGGCCTTTCTGCGCGGTGCCTCTGGTGATTCTTTCCCCTGACTTGCTTTTCTTTCTTTCTTTCCCCTCAGCCCAGCAAAGAAGCTTTAAAAAATGAGGATCTCTCTCTCTCTCTCCCTCTCTAACTCTGCCCCATTGTCAGCTCAGTGGCTGCTGCAGTTGTTCAGAGCTGGAAGAATCCGTGTTGCTAAGCAACCCTTTAGCACCCCGCGTAAAAGATAAAGAGCAAGATGCCTGGCTCTTAAGGACAAGGCATCCAGCTTCCCTGTGAACTCTGGGGGGGCCCAAGCTCGGTGCACTGATGGAGAAATGTAGATTCTCTTAATATAGGGCTTGAAGATTAAACTCCTGAAGTTATCTTTCTTCTCCTTTAGATCTTTTTCTGGTTTTTAGCCAAATTAAATATCACCCGATGGGCAAAAGAACAGTGCATAAGCCCTTAATTTGGGTTTCCAGGACAGATTTTTGCCACTGTTTTTCTGGAAGGACAGAGCTGCTTTAGGGCATATCCTTACCTGCCTCAGTCTCTTTCCTGTGAAACTATAAATCAGCTGCTTCAGAAAATCATAAGAAATGGAGTTTCCGACCGCATATTAATGAGCAGGGACTTAGTTACCATCAATGAAGGGTTAACAAATCCTCCATGACCTTCCTCTTTGGGTACCATTCTGAGGTTCCATTGCCTGGGTTCGCCTCACAGGGAACCCTCTGCAGCTCTCAGAGGTGACACTAACAGCCAAAGAAGATACTGCCCAATATATTAAAGCATTATCCCGCATTTACATACCTGAAGACAACCTAGCCTCTCTGTCACTTTCTGATGGGGACAGTGGTGTAGCCATAGAGTGTCATCAGCCACAATGGAATCTTAGTCAAGTGCACAGCCAAGACTCCCGCCCTGCCTTGCTCCTTCCACAATTGCCAGAACTATTGGTTGGCCACAATGTTTATTCACGTTTCTTCCAAGCTAAGACCTCAAGCCTACAACCCGATGAATGACTAAAGAGGCTGTGACCTATATACATGGATGAGTTTAGTTACCCATAAGGAAGAACGAAATTATGCCATCTTCAGGGAAACAGATGAAGATCATAATGTCACATTGTATTACCTTTATATCACTGGGGCAAAGTGTAACTCCATTGACAGAAACAAGAAACAGATTCATATTGGACTCAGGGTTTCAGAGAATTGTTCTCTATCGCCACACGGTAGAGTGGCTCAGTCTGTGGAGATGGGACTGTACAGCAGTCACTGTTCACAGAGTGGCAGACAGGAAACAGAAAGCCAGGCCAAACCAGGGGCTAATATCATCTTCAAGAGCCCACGTCTAGTGCCCTGCATTCCATAGTGGGGCCCTTGCAAGATATCACTACCAACTGCAAAACTGTGCTCAAAGTATGAACCTGTGGGGACCTCTCAGAGTTCAAAGCCTGTTTTCACTCATATGTAGAATCTTTTTTTTTAATGATATGACATAAAAATAGAAAGGAAACTTCCAGGAAGAGGTAAGGGATGAGAAAGAGAGAACAAGACACGAGAGGGAAATGAGGAATATAGTCTAAGCACATACTATTCGAGTATGAAGCCCACTGTTGGATACAATGAATATATGCAATAAAACAAAACAGAAACTACTCCAGGCCCAGGTCACTTGAAGTGAATGTGGCCATGAGCAGGTACGGTCAAAGAGTCTGCAGGTCATTTTCCTGTAAGTAGCCAGAGAGGATCTGTGAAGAATGGGTCCCAAGTCTCTTGACCCACAAAACGCTACAAGCCATGCAAACCAAGTGCCTCAACTCTTTTTAAAAATAAAAAAGATTTATTTATGTATTATATGTAAGTATACTGTAGCTGTCTTTAGACACACCAGAAGAGGCCATCAGATCTCATTATGGAGGGTTGTGAGCCACCAGGTGGTTGCTGGGATTTGAACTCAGGACCTTCAGAAGAGCAGTCAGTGCTCTTAACCGCTGAGCCATCTCTCCAGCCCCGTGCCTCAGCTCTTAGCGTTCACTGTCAGAACATCCAGGAAACGTCTCAGGGCACTCCCAACATGCATCTTTGAAAAGCCACAAAGCATCAGATGTCACACTACCGAAGCAATATGTGCCACTCTGGCAGGATAATGACCGAAATGTGAGTTGCACCCAAACCAAACAGTGGGACGGGACGGTGACAAGGCCAATTGCACGAGACTGCTGCAGTTTTGGCTGCATCTGTTAAAAAAAAATGCAGAGAGTAACGCTGAACGTCAAGGGTCCAGGTGTTGACTCTCTAATCATTGAATGGAACCAGAGTAACAAGATGTGCTACCAGAGTTACAGAGCTCCTGGTCAGATTAACTCAGCCCCTACCACGCTGAGATGATCGCCATCGTTTCAAAGCCAGAAGAGGAGGCGGCACAGAAGAGGGTATCCCTGAAGAAACTGAAGAAATCAAAACTTACGGCATGGGGATAAATCCAGCATGAAATAAATACAAATAAAAATCAAAACTAAAAAAAAAAGCAGAGGTCTAGAGAAAGCAGAAATAGCCGGTGAAACTTTCTGGTGGTAGCTTAGTAGCATCCATTTTTGCTTCTTGCCAGAAGACAGGAAGGGAGCGGCCTTCATGTTGGGATAGTGGAGGACAGAGATGAACAGCGAGCCATGCGTCCTGCATTAGTTACTTTTCTAGTGCTCTGATAAAACAGCATGAACGAGGCAGCTCACGGGAGGAACTCATTTGTCTTCCGGGTGCCGGGGGGTAGCTATGGCGCAGGACTGCAGAACAGGAGCAGGAAGCTGAGGGCTCACACCTTGAACCACAAGTAAGAAGGAGACAGTGCACTGGGGCGTGGCAAGAGGCTTTGGGGCTTCAAAGCCTGGCCCCAGCAACACACTTCCTCCAACAAGGCCACGCCCACTGAGCTTCAAAGGAAAGCACACCTGCCTTCCTTTAAGCCCTTGTTTGGCTTCTGTCACTGGTAACCAAATTTAGATCCTAAAAAAAATTTGAACTCTCGTATTTTTATATTCTACCTCTGAGGTTTCCCCCAACCTGGGAAGTGCCCTCCCTTCCAACAAAATACCTTTGTGCCCAAAGGAAACTTCAAATACGTTCAATAAGTAGGAACTGAAAGGCGATCTGCCACCCTCGGTCCATCTTTCCATTATGCCAAGAAAGCGAAGCAGTTCTCATCTATAATTCAGACTAGGAAACATCACGCTTCCAACGAGCCAGCATCGATCCACTGAGCACCACTGCGTATGGTACATTTCTCAGGACAGGGGAAGCCACAAAGATGCGTAGGACAAGCTGCTCTTCCAGAACGTTCTCACAGGAAGATCATGAGACACAGCACTGTCTTAACGGTTTCCCTGAATGATGATCTACTATCTTGGACAAACCATTTTACTGCTCTGGGATAAAGATCATTGCTAAGGTCTCATCCGCTCTCACGGTGTATGTGAGCAGGCATGTGCACACATGTGGTATGCATGCATGTTCGTGTCGGTGAGTACATGTGTGTGAAGGCGTGTGCATACATGTGGCATGCATGCATGTTCGTGTCAGTGAGTGCATGTGTGTGAAGGCCAGAGGCTGACATCCGGTGTCCCCCACAGCTTCCCTCCACTAACCCCAGATTTCATCAGTTTGGGTAGGCTGGCTGACCAATGAGTCCCAGGGATCAGCCCGCCTCTGCCCTTCCAAGTACCAGGGTTATGAGCATGTGTCACCATAGTTAGCAGTTTACACAGGAGCTTGGGATCTAAGTTCCAGGTGGCACGCTTACCCAGTAGGCATTTTGGTAAAAGAGCCACCTTCCCAACCCCTAACCAAAACTATTAGTATGTCGCCTCAGGGTCTCCAAGGCATAAATTAGGATCCTACATCCAGCCTAACTTTACTGTAAAATTCCACTTCTATAGCTATAGTGAGGTATGATTGACATATAATGCATGCATTGAAATTTTACAATTTAACACGTTTTGACATTTATATGTCCATGAAAATATCACTACAAACAAGATAATAAACACTTCCACTACTCAGGCTTCTTTGTAATCCACCTTTTCCACTAACCTAAGACAATGTTCCACCAGTAAGTTATTTATTGCTACAGGTTAATTTGAATCTTCTAGAATTTGACTGAATTAGAATTATACAGCAAGTACTTATGACTGGCTCCTTCCACTTAATATCATCACTTTGAAACCAGTTCTCCCTGTTGAAAGAACTGAGTGTTTTGTTCCTATACTTGCTAAGTAGTACTCCATTGTTTGGAAAAGCCAAAATATCCAGTCACCTGTTGATGATCATTTAGGAGATTTCCAGATTGGATCACGAAACCACAAAGCTGATATGCCTACTAATGTACAAGTCAGTATTCACGTATGTGTGTATACATTTTCACTTCTCCAGGAAAACCATCTTGGAGTGGAGTCTAATTTTTAGGTTCCACAAAAGAGTCTTACATATCGTTTGCTCCATGGGGTGCATTCCAGCAACAGTGTCGAGGGCCCCGTTTCTCTGCATCCTCCCCAAGCCTGGCACCCTCAGCCTCCTCGACGGCAGCTATGCCAGCAGGGGTGCAATGGACTGGTGACAACGAGAAGAGAAGTCTCTTCAGTCTCCGTGTGCACTTTGATGGACCTTGTGCTTACTGTTGAGTTTTAATAGTTTTTGCATATCCAGGAATATCTTTTGTATGCTGTGTATCACATACAGGTATCTTCTCCCAGTCTCTGGCTTTCCATTTCATTTTCTTATCAGTATGTTTTGGAAAGGAAAAAGTCTCAAGTCCCATAAAGAACAGATTATCTGTAGTTTCTCGTGTGTATGAGTGTGTGTGTGTGTGTGAGTGTGTGTGTGTGTGTGTGTGTGTGTGTGTGTGTGTGTGTAGAGGGGTGCTTTATCTGCCAAACTCCTCCCGGAAGTTTAACTTTCCTCCTTACTTCCTTTCTGGTTTGGTGCCTATGAGTCTGTGGCTCTGCGCACTGAAAGATTCCCTTTAGCCAACTGAATTCATTTGGTGGAAATTCAAGCTTTTGATGTTTTCTGCTTTTTTGCTTCTCGTACACTGTCCTAAGGACCACAGCTATCAGATGTCTTGAGGTCAGCTGCTCTAAGTACTCCAACTTTGCTCAGCTCTTTAAAGGTGTGTTTCCAAATCAGCAAGTCTGAACTGTAAGAACAGAAGCCCAACCTACATGTTTACAGACAGATAAGTGCATCGAGAATATGTGACGTGCGTACATAATGAACTATCTGTCAGCCATAAGGAGAATGAAGTGCTATCATTTGCAACATGGAAGGAAGGAACTGGGAGATGTTAAATGAAGGATTCCAAGATCAAAGAAGTGAAAGAGGAAGAAAAATCATGGTCCCGCTCCTATGAGGAATATAAAATGTTGACCACACTGAAGTTAAGAATAGGATGGTAGTTTCCAAAGGCTCTGGAATAGGATAGGAGAAATGTGTCTCAATGGGAGAGGTTAGAAACAAGATCCGGTGTGCATATAAAGGTGACTACATAACAATAAGGTACTGTCTCTCTCAAAAACTAGAAGAATCCTTAACGTTTTCAAGTATGTTTGTCATAATACAGTGTACCTAACAAAGTAGCACATAGGACCCCAGAGGCACATGAAATTTTTATGTTTTATGTTCTTGCTTATAATCAATTTAAATTTGCATATACATTAATAATAAGAATAAGAATAAGAATAAGAATAAGAATAAGAATAAGAATAAGAATAAGAATAAATGGGCTCTAGAGTCAGGCAACCTGGACTCAGGTAACAACATGACTCTACGTACCTATGTGGTTTCATATATGTGATATTTCCCTCTAGTCCTCCTCATCTTTAAACAAGGATGGTAGAAAATACACCTGTACCACAGGACTGTTACAAAACTTAACCGAGAAAAGACACACAAAGCATTAACATTGCTCCATTGTATACAGTGATTACTCAAGAATTGCTAATGTATTTGGCATGACAATTTGCTCACACACCGAGGGCATGGATGGTGATGTAGTGCCAGCCTGGCTGACACAGCATCCTCAGGACTGTTGTCAGTTGAACCTGTGCCCCACCCCACCCCACCCCACCCCCCGCCCCCGACAGGCCACACGTCGTCGTAGCCCCTGCTCGCTGAAGAAGCCATCACACAGAATGATAAATATTGGGCTGTTTGTCTTTCGGCTTCATTTTCTTCCTGTCGGGATGGAAACATCCCGTTTACAGAAACGCTGGCCTGCCTCCCTCAGAAGGGACAAAATGTTCGTTCCTCTTACACATTCACGCCCTCCACATACACTGACTCTGTTTCATATTTGCTGTTAACAATCAAATTCTGGATGCAAGGCATACTTAAAAATCTCAATTGAAACAATCTCAGGATAAAGACTCGGCAAGCAACTGTGTTTCTCTACTTAATTTGCTCTGTTTACTTATGGTGAAGCTCTTGTTTGCTTTCTATCAACCTCTAGGGAAAGAGCCTCCATGAGTACAACTCATTACCTGAGCCAGAGAGTGGGCGATGTTTTGCTGCTTTGTTGAGAAAGCTGGTGCACATTCTGTGTTTTAGACAGGGCTGTAAGACACCCGAGGAAGACTCGATCCATCTCACCTAATGAGGCAGCTTCATTTTCCTAAACCGCATCGATGTGGAGGGACTAGTGACGTCACTGAGCAAGCTTGCCGTCCTCTGCGTATGGGTTCTGTGTACTGGTACAACACTGGGTGTTGCAATTCAACACGATGACAAACAAACACTAGGAGGCTTCGGACATCATGTCCATAGTTCACAAAACATTCTCACACGCCTTACACATTTATTGTTACGCCAGCCCTGGGAGTTAGGGAATCGTAGCAGGAAACGGGTAATATTGTGGAAATGAGAAGAGTCCGGTAGCAAGTTTTTCGTCTCTAAAAATACTTAGCTCTGAATCATCTCACTCAGCCTCACCTCAGCAACCACATTTGTGAGTACCAGGCTTTGACAGACAGGCATCTGGCTCAGCCTTGCTCAGACCCTAAAGGATACTGTGCTCTGGGTATCCTTTGATACCCAGAACCTGGGTTTAACAGTTCCATGATCTCACCCTTAATTCCTTAAATTTTTTTTAATGACAAACTATACTTCAACATTAGTGCAACAAAGATATCTCCATCTAAATCTACCAACTGCCAACATCTGGCTATACATCATTTATATATAGATGCATATTCAGAGATAAATCAAATACATGTAATATAGTTAATATAATGCAGATGTTTATATTTGATATACAGTGTTTACATTTGTCATGTAACATATAGACATTAATATTCAATATACTTTATATAATTCTTTTGATATATATGTGTGTGTATGTGTGTGGGGGAGTATGGTATATCTGTGTGGGGTATGAGCACACACGTGTGGAGATGGCAGATGAGGACATTAGATGTCTTGTTCTATTTCTCTCTGCTTTATTGCCTTAAGACAGGGTCTCTCAGGGAGCCTGAGGCTAGGCTTGCAGCTTCCAAGCCCCACTGAAATGATTCCCCTACATTGCTACTACACACATAAATGTACACACACAGTGTTGGGGTTAGAGACACACGGCCACGCCCAGCTTTTTATGTGGACATTAGGGTCTGAACTCAGGGTTCTCAGGCTTGCAAGGCAATAGATCTTCCCCACTGAGCCATCCCTCCAGCTCCATTGTAATAGAATTCATATATATGAAGAGAAACGGCATTCCAGGGAAATGGATGGAGCTGGGGGTCGTTTTGTTAAGTGAAATAAGCCAGACCCAAAAACATAAACACCACATATTTCGCCTCTGATGCAGAAACTATATTGGAATCTGTGCGCCTAAGTGTGCACACATGTAAGAAGAAAGGGGGCAGGAGAGGGGAGGAAGATGTCTTACGGGAACAGGCAGGAGAAAGGGGAGAACAGCAGAATGCACGTGACATGAAGACGAGAAAGGACTGCTTGGAGAAGGGTGAGGACCAGCGAGAAGGACCAGGGAGGGTGGGAACATGTAAAGACAGGGGCAGCGGGGAGACAAACTAGAATGGCCTGTATGAATGCCATAGCATAATAAAACCCAGGCTTTTGAATGCTAACAAAACCTTCTAAATACATTCTTTCACCGACACACAGTTATCACACTCAAGAAAGTTAGCACTGATATGATCTAATTAGTTCATAGTCTGACTCGGAAGTCCCCTAAATGGCCCACATGTGCCCTTTGCAGCTGTTGCCCGAGTCCAGGATGCAGTCAGGAATCACACACCGCACAAGACGTCATCTTGCCTCCGTCTCCTTTAAACAAAACAGATTCCACCATCCTCCTTGTGTCTGACCACTGGTACTGAAAAGTCCAAGCCTTCACCCCTGAATTCGTTTCCTTGTTCTCTCCTAGTATAATTCAGGGTTAGCATGGTGGCCAGGGATGCTGCTCAAGTGACAGGCGGAGAAAAGAGTTTTCTTCTCTTGGCTTGACTGTGTCTTCAGGGAGTCTCTCTCGCCAAGCTACCTCTTCCCTTGTGATGAAGCAGTCCACGGTCTGACACCGTGAGGGTATTCTGTTCCCCATTATCTTTTCCCTTACTAATTTCACTAAGCCCTCATTGTCCTTGTCAGAACTACCACGATGAGTTATGAAGTTCTGTGGTGGCTATCCCCCATACAGTCTCTCCCATTGCCCCTCTACACTTTACCTGACATTCTTCCAAGGCATTTTGTGGAAGTTAAAAATGCACAGGGCCTTCTCTATCAGAGCGCCGTGAGTGATAACAAAGTGGCTCCTGGTGACAGTGGGCTCTTTTGAGGAAGGGCACAAGGCCACAGTGAACACGGGAGACTGACTTGGTGTGTAACAAGATACTTACTTCTCTGTAGTTGATCTGGTTCAAAGGGATTCTCCATGAAGAATGTGGGTGTTTACCATGTTCTTTGTGTTAGGATGATGATGGGATACTGGCAAAGGATCTAAAGAAACTACATTTTTTTTTAAAGCTCCACGTGATAACTCCCAACTTCCTCCCCAAAGCAGAAGACCTCGGAAAACCACACGGAGAAAATTGGACATGGCGGAAAACTCAGATCATTCCTTAAAGCATGTTTGGCTCTGAGACATTTTTAATACTATATATCAAGCACCCCCAAAATTGTACTCTTTCATCTCGTACAGCTTCAGTTCAAAGAAGGGAAAATACATTTCTTTCCATGTCTTTCTCCTCCCTCCCCCTGACCCCCCCGGAAAGATGTTCTAAGCTTTGGTCACAATATCTCTTTGAATGTTTATGCTAAATGTCTGTAGATGTGGTGGGAGGGTCAAGTCCAGTGATCTCAGTCTACCCCTTTCACTTAGTTCCATCCTACTAAAACATAGAACCAGGTCAAAAGAACGCTCCCGTTTAACTCAACCTCTCATGTCCAGTATTCAGGACAGGGATGCCATGTACGTGGTACTACTGGTGGAAGGTAGCCCACGGCACTAGTGGAGAAAGTTTCATTAAGTTCCACTGAAAACCACAGAGCTAAGAGACAATGTGTTTTATATATAATCCCATTCGTGTGCCAGAGAAACGCAACTGTGGGTGCGCTGGCTAGTTCTATGTCAACTTGGCACAAAGTAAAGTCATTTGAGAGGAGGGAACCTCAATTAAGAAAATGCCTTCCTTCATAGAATTGAGCTGTAGGCAATTTTCTTAATTAGTGATTGATATAGGAGGGCCAGGAAATGGTGCGTGGTGCCAACCCTCAGCTGGTGGTCCTGGTTCTATAAGAGAGCAGGCTGAGCAAGCCATGGGGAGCAAGACAGTAAGCAGCACCCCTCTGTGGCCTCTGCATCTGCTCCTGCCTCCCGGATCCTGCCCTGCTTGCGTTGCTGTCCTGACTTTCTTCCTTGTTGAACAGTGATATGTACTTGTAAGCCAAATGAACCTTCTCCTCCTTTTGGTCATAGTAATAAGAATAGGAACACTAACTAAAGCAGTTGGCCGGTACGATGGCTCACCCAGTAAGGGAACTTAACACCAAGCCTAACAAATGAAATTTGACCCTCAGGAGCCATACCATGGAATAAATATAATAAATAATAATATAATATAATAAATATAGAATAAAGTCCCAAAAGCTGTCCTCTGACCGCTACATGCTCACTCTGGTACATGCACACCCACACACATATATAACACATATACAGGCACACACACACACACACACACACACACACACACACTAAGTAAAATAAATAAATATAAATATTCAAAATTAATAAGCTTTCTTTCTATATTGAGCTTTCCCAAAACATTGAAAGAAAAGTTCTACTTATCAAGAGTTATAGTAACATACTGTCAGGATTCAATAAGACAATGAATCATGTATGTACAAATATATTTACAGATCAAGGGATGTAGGAATTGCTCCTGCTGTGTCTCTCCTGAAACAGGTCTACCTCAGAGCCAAAGTTCTACCATCTGTGTCTCCATCAAAGGGTCCTGAGAATATCCCTTCATTTCCTTTTCTCAGCCACATTTGCTTTACACATCTGGGCTTCCTCAGTTAAGTGTCTCCTTTACGCCTTCAACTATTCATAAGCCAGAACAGAATAGCCATAGCCACTGATAAATCGCAAGGAACGATACTACACAGATGTAGCCAGTGCTGATATTATAACAGACAGCAATGGAAAAGGACTCACTCTCCTTGGGAGAGAAAGAGTTTGAGTTTAGAAAGCTAAACTCTTTACTGTTGAGGGAATGCCTTGTGTCTGGGTCAGAACAGATACTGATCTGCGTCACAAAAACCAACCAATCAATTTCCAAAGCAAAGAGAAAAGACAGCCGCTTGCCCTCCCCTCTGGCATGTCTGCACTGCCCTGCCTTCATTTTCCTATTGTCTCCCATTAGATGCTCTCATATTCTTCTTCCTCCATGAAGAACAAAACTTATATATCTTCTATGTCACTTAAGGTCATAGCAGATACTCAATAGAACCATTTGGGCTGGGTGTGATGGCCAAAACTATCTACAAAGTAAGTAGATACTTATTACCAAGGCTTTACCAATGCTTGCCTAACACATTTCCTAGAAAGTGAAGACCCTCTACAAGCACTTGGAGTGCCCTTTATGTCTTGAGGTCAAAGGAGATCTTTCACTTTAAGGTAATGCATTCATTCAGTGAAAACTACTAAAAACCCCATCAGGTGCAGGGCACGACGCTCAGATGCACTCTATAGGAAGCAAAGACCAGACTCCTCAGGACCTTCTGGATGTGAGTCTTCTTGTGCAGAGACAAAAGGAATTCTATGCCTTATCCAATTCTAGGACTCTTCAATAAATTTGCAAATATAGTTGCTTGTGACTCTGTAATTTTCTTTAAACATTGATAAGTAGTCTGTTACTTATATCAACCAAGAACAATATGGCTTAGGTCCAATCATACTTACTTCATGTCTCTACATAAAATAGGATAGTCTTAAAGTCCTTTATCATCTCGTTGATAAGTACACTGACCCCATTAATAAAAAAATGCGTTAAATCTTGTATGTCACAGAAGCAGCAGCTCATGGTACCTTGGCCTTGGGTCCTCTTTGCTCTCTCTCTCTCTCTCTCTCTCTCTCTCTCTCTCTCTCTCTCTCTGTGTGTGTGTGTGTGTGTGTGTGTGTGTGTGTGTGTGTGTGTTTGGTGTACATAAATGTGGGTGCATATGTGAGTGCATACAAGCCAGAAGTCAACACTGGGTGTCCTCTGCTACTGCCCTCCATATTAGTCTTTGAGACAGAGACCATCACTAAATCTGGGCACTTCTGTTTGGCTAGACAGGCTGACTAGTGGAATCCAGCTGCCTCTGTACACAACTCTGGGTTATACAGGGGCTTTTACGTGGGTTCAGAGAATCCAAATTCAAGTCCTCGCGCCTGCTCAGCCAGCAGCTTACCCACTGAGCCATCCGCCCAGACCATCAGTCCCTCCTTTTCAGGTTTCCTGTGTCCCTTCCCATCCGTGCTGCTCTCTTTCCCACCCCACTTCCTATCCACTCTGTCTATCCAAATCCTTCCTTCTGCTTCATGTTGGCATCGCCAACTATCTAAATTATGCTGACTAAATTCACAGTCTCCAAAATATACGTGTGTATGTGCATATATATTCAACAATTTATTATGTAAATCTCAAACCAATCTAAGTTTAAATAGTTTTTCTGTAGCTATTTCAGGTAAGGTTCTTCTGGTCCCCTCTCTTCTCTCCCTCCTACCCTATCCTCTGCTTCCATTCACATCCTCATTTGTTCTCTCTCTCTCTCTCTCTCTCTCTCTCTCTCTCTCTCTCTCTCTCTCTCTTCCTATCTATCTATCTCTCTATCTATCTCAGAATACGTCAATAAGATACAAGCTACAGGGTAGCATACCTACCCCTGATGTGTGTTCACTAAAGCTCACCACATATAATTTTATGCATTTTAGAAAGTTATGAGTGTGACTAAATTGTCTCTCAGTACTTATAGAATCATAAATAAAACCTTATATTTTAGGTATTTGATAAATACTTCTAGATCATAGTGCTAATAAACCAAAATAAATTCATTCTGCTCATAGGCTAACTTCTAGAACAGAGATATTTTCGTGAGGAAAGATGAGGTAGAGATCACTCTTAACAACTTGGCCTAACTGTTGTTAATATCACATTGCTGTCTTCACAGTATAAGTTAACATCACTGACAAGAATCAGGAATACAATCTCCAGGTTATGTGTTATTAATGCGGGAATAAAAAGTCCAATATCTAAAACATCGGAGATAATACTACTGTGCCCATCAAAACTAACAATACATTGTGACTCGTAATAATCAGACTCAGGTCTTTTGTCCCCTAAGGGGTGCGAAGGTCACATGAAATGGCAGTTTGTCTCTGAACAGTAGAAAGGCATGTCAGGCAATGAAACTACTTCTGCTTTGCTAGGAGGTCTTTAAACCAGCTCAGCGTACCTATACCCAACCATACCACAAAACAAGATGTCAAACCTAACTTTTCCATAGTTTTGGAAAAGTCATGACAATAGTTAGAACCAAGAGGACCAGAATAAAACAAAACAAAACAAAAAAAACCAAAACAAACAACAACAAAAAAAAACCAGGAGAGCCCAGTCTTCATGAAAACAGGCAGACAGGGTTGCCAGGCAAGGCAGAGCAAAGGCGGGCCATTCCTGAGGAAACTCTTCTCAGATACAAGCCATCACACAGTGAGCGGAGGGCAAATGGCGTGACTGAGGGCAATATTGCCATCTCTGACTCCTATGCCTGTAGGCCTCTCCAGGTCTCCAGAAGTACATGTACACACTCACAAAGACACACACATGCGACATACACAACCACTGACTGCATAGTGTTAACACTGAACCCAGCACTCAATCCTCACAAAGGGCTAAAAACTTTAAAATGAAGCTAGGAGCGCCTTTTCGTCATGTTAGACTTGCGCGCAAAGAACGAGCCTTGATAGACAGATGCTGCTTCATAAGCCATGGACTCTCAAACAAGAACCCCAGTACCAAGTGCATGATACTTCCTAATTAGACAGCATTTGGGGGGGGGGTCAGAGAGTATCACTCAGTCTATTGGGGTAGAAAATCATCAACAATCTCACCAAGCTATAGACCAGGTACACTACAATACTAGCCCACCAGCAAGCTGTCCACACCAGTGCAAAAGTGATGTCACTATACTGAAGCTAATCAATCACTTTGTGATTGACATAAAGGCCTGCTCTACAGAAGGAAACACACACCTGATACTACAAACCAGGTCAAAGGCTTATTCCTGGGGAGGACATGTGCCCGGGGAGCTGTTGGGGAGAGGGGATGTGTTGTTTATTAAACTGTCTTACAAACCACAGTCTTAGAGAAGAAAGTAAAAACTGGGGAAGGGGGCCCTTGTTGAGTTGGGCCATTCAAAGCATCTCCAGGGGATCATCTGGCAACCACCCTGCTGTCTTTCTGCAAAATAAAGCCTTAATGTTGCATTAGTGCCCAGGTTGGAAAAGCAGAAACCCTAGGCAGGAAAACAAAGGGGGGCTCCTGCTGGATGCAAATACGCCCTGAGAGGCGGTGTAAGTTTTTGCTTGCTCTCCATCAAAAACTGTTTGGTGGATTGGTGCCAAAACTAGAAATAAAAGCCTGCTTTTGTCCTCCCTGCAGCATCCAGAGTTGCCTTTGATGTCACATGTGCTCCACAGGGCACAGACAGAAACAGAACTCAGATACTTTTAAAGCCTCATTGAATAGGGTGTGGCATGAGACTGACCTTCGAGCATCTACAAAAAGTCATTTTCGGCTCCCCCGTGAGCTATCCTGAGCTCTATTATGCCCTGGAATTTAAATCCTTGTTTCCCTCCGGTTATACCTTCTGGACCCAGAGACAGGCTCAGGGTCTTGGCCCAGTCACCTGGATCTGGCTCAGGCTCCGCCTGTGTGGACCTGCTCCAGCTCCTAGCTTGTAGGGACTGGGGCTGGCTTTGCAGCCACCTGGCAAGGCTTGGCTAGCTTTGCGGCCTTCTGGTCACCCCTGATCAGCACCCCAGGAGAGCATGGTCCTCTCTTAGCTTGCTATTCTGCCTTAGCAGTCTACAGGACAGAGTGCAGCTGTCCGTTATCCAGGCCTGGTGCTTGATATGTAAGAGGAAGGAAAATACCACATGTGAAGTAACGATAATGTCTCGGTCTTTGTGCAAAAGCAGACAAGTTCCTGTAAAGCCTCAATATAGCCTTATATAAATAAATATTTGGATTTTTCTCATCTTGTTTGATACCAAGACACCAAGAGCAGAGTGAGCGACCATCCTGAATCAGTGCCACACAAATAGAAGCTAAGAGATCAGAGGAAAAACCAAACATCTATATTCTTTATGTGTTAACTCACCCACTGTAAGAACTCTGAAGGGGAGGATCAAATAGCAGATGTTCAGTGTAAGAGACCTAATTGCCAACTCTATCGGAATATGGGATCTTTACTCTGGAAGTGCCACTGGAACTGAAGAGAATCTTAACAACCAACTAACCCAATAACTTAAGAAGAAATGGCTGCCCAGAAGCTAATGGTTCAGACTAATAGAGTCAAAGAATATACAACCGTTTTAGGAGTCTCCATTGACCAGAGATAAGACAACTTTAAGACAGAAGAAAATAACCGTAATGGATTCAAACACAGGATCCATAAAATCCATGGGTTTATGGGGAGGTTGTTAGTTGACAGGTCACTAACAACCGTTCCACCCACTAAAAAGAAGGAACTACTCTATTGTCTGACCTCCAGCAGAGGCCTGTCAACCTCCCAAAATCATTGTTTTAAAGTCTGAGGGGTGTATCCTGCTTTCCATTCTTATGCTGTATTTCAGAATAACCAAATAACTGGGAACAAAATAATCAAACAGGGTGTATTTATGTATTTAGGGATACATAAAAAGAAGCCCTGCGTTTGAACAAGAGCAAGAGGAGGTACCAAGGAGGGTCGGGGGGGGGGGACAAAAAGGAAAGCAGGAAGTGATGTGACTATGTTATAATCTCAAAAAGGAAAAAAAAGGTACTATATAAATGAATGTGAACTACCCGGCGTGGGATGAATGACAGGATTAAGGTATTTTTGTTTATAACTCCCAGAGAAAGCCATCAATATTTACAAGAAATATACTAAGTGAAAAGCTGGTGGGAATTTTGCACAAAGACCCACATGACCGGAACCTAGGTGACAAGGTCACAGGCAGGATGACAGCTAATTTAAAGCCTGTGGTACCTGCGTGGCCAGTCACAGGGTAGTGAGTCAGGAGGCCCCATTCCCTGGTTGACGAACACTAACTACACTGAGTCAAAGAACTTCTCTATGAATGCGGAGAATTTCGTGAATGTGAAGTGTATGTTATGAAAGAAAAAGAATCATGTATGTGGAGTGCATGTTATGAAAGCAAAGGAAGAAGTGGGTTGGGGGTAGGGTACTTCACAGAACTAGGACAAAGCTCTCATCCAACTTTTCGGAAATCGTGTAAGCAAGAGAGTAGAGAGTAAACTCAGTGTTTAGTTTTGATCGAAGGGAAGATCTACCAACATAGAATTCTGTACCCTGTGGAATCATCCTTTGAAACTGAAGGAAAAATAAAGTTCTTGAAAATTGAGAGGATACGTCTCCAACACATCTCTGTTACAGAAAATGACTAAGCTCTTTGGAGTGAAGGGAAATCATAAAGGTCAGAATCAGGGCTGCTAGAAGAAAGCTGTTCAACAAAGAAGGAGACAGCGAAGTAAAACCAAAACCACTGTTGCTCTATTTCTAGCTAATCTATTAGGTACGTTTGTTCAAAATGTAATCAAAGGCATTCTATTCTGCAACTTTCTATTCTTCGTGTCTCTGTGCGTGTGTTCTGAGTGTGTGCATATGCTCCCTCATAACTGTTGATCTGTACGTAAAGGGATGGGAGAGAAGGCCGAGGGATCTTCTTACTTCCATGCATTTCACCTAACTCAAATAAAACAAACAGCAGAACTATGGGGGAGACACACGGAGCGGATCACAACAAACACAGCACACATAAAGAACAGTAGCAAAAATGGCGAGGGTTGGTCCAGCTGCACCAAGCATCAGTATTCCAAAGACATTAACTGAGAGACAGAGATTAGCAAAGTGAATTAAAACACAAACCCCAGGCTTATGAGTTGGCTCATTGCGTAAAGCCTCTTGCTGCCAAAGCCCAACGTCCTGAGTCTGATCCTCCAGGACCCACGTGGCAGAAGGAGCACACTGGTCCTTTAAATTGTCCTCTGACATCCACGAGCATGCCATGCCACCTGCACGTCCCCATACATGCTCACATACAAAACAAATCAGTGTGACGTTTCCTAAGGAAAGACGTCTCAACTGATTGCTATCTCTTAAAAAAAATCACTCTAAACATAAATCTGTTAATGGAGATAAATATGCAAAGCAACTAACTATATAAAGTGGGTTTCTCGGCACCAGATGTGTAAAGTGAGGGGAAGGTCTTCGTTGTAGATACGAAGGACAGTACAGCCAGGGGCATCTGGAGGAGTCCAGAGCAGGAAGAGAAAGGAGTGTATTAAGCAGGGCCATGAAAGGAGAGGGAGAAGGGGAGATTGAGAGAGAAAGAAACAAAAGAGAGAGCAGAAGAGAGGAGACCAAGAGAGCCCAGATAGCTCATGACTAAAAACAGGAGGTTATACAGGAAAGAGAAGCCAGTGAGAGGGAGGCCCTTGAGCTGGAGAAGCTTAGTGTGGGAGGCATGGTGCTAAAGAGCCACAGGTAGTTGCTAGACTGAGAAAGCCTGGAGGCCAGCAGACGCTCTGGTACTCTGACAGGCCCACGGCTAGCCATTTGTCCTGAGTTTCTTTCAGACCTGGCAACTACCACAAATGAAAGTAACCTAAGACATAAGCAGAGACCTAAAAGCATCGAACATTATCAGACAAAAAAAAAAAATTACCTAATGACAGAGGAGTCGATGCTTCAAGAAAATGAAACAGCCCTTAAGGTGTGTGCATCCAATAACAGAACATCAAAGTATATAAAGCGAAAAAAAACAGAATCGTGAGGAGAGGTAGATGACTCTGCTCAGATAGAATTCAATACCCTCTGCCCAAAGTGGACAGCTGGCAGCAGTATCTGACCGAGCTCTGCAGACGATTTCATTCTACAGTGGCAAAATGAAGGCTTGAAGCTCACTTGGGACGTTTGCTGACGTCCACCACATTAATCCCAAGTCAGCAAATGCAAGCTGGGCACAGAGGTTCACGTCTATAATCTGAGCACCTGGGAAATCAAGACAAAAGGCTTACAGTAAATCTGAGGTCAGCCTGGGCCACACAGTGAAATTTTATCTCAATAGAGACAAACAATAATAATTTGAAAGAATGGAAGTCCTCTAATATCCACGATCAGAGCACACCATGGAATTAAAACTAAAAACGGAAAATAAGGATAACTGATGTGGAGATCAGTTGACAGTGTTTGCTTAACACCCACCAAGCCCTAGTTTCCATCCCAGTGCTACAAAAGACTATGTGTAGCAAGGCTTGCCTGTGGTACGGGCAGAAAGAGCAGGAGTTCAAGGCCAGCCTGAGCTACTTAGGTAAAAGTCAGCCAGAGATACGTGATACCCCATCTCAAAAAGAGAATAGGAGAGAGGAGGTGTAATATCCTTCCTTGACTTTAAGGATGAAGACTACAAATTCTGTTCAGACGTTACTAATCCTTTAAGCTCTGCTCATGATTAAGTTACTCCTTCACAACCACGTTCTGTCCAAAGGAACGCTATTCCATGTGGAACCCGTAAATAAGCATGTAAGCTCTCCTCCACTTATGGCATGCAAAATGAACTACTGGTCTCCTGCCTGGCTCCCAAGAGAACGGAGATGGGGTTTTCCACTCCCACATAAATGCTTCAAATAGGCCTGTGTCTTAATTAATGACCTTCCAGCTCAGCACAAGGCTAAATGTATCACTGGTAAGTTCTGGAAAGCATTTGAAAGTGACGTACCAAAATCCCACCACCTCTTTTCAGACACTAACAGCTGAAGGAATGCCTCCTAACTCAACCTCTGAGGCTAGCATCTTCCTAAAAACCAAAACTAAACAGAAACAAAGACAACATGTGTCCCCCACAGCTAGGTCTTAGGGGATTGCTGAGGACTGTAGCTTTTTCGCTCACTGTGGAGATTTTTTTTTTCTGTAAAAATAAATACTCACAAGCAACAAAACAAAACCAAAAGGGGAAGAAAAAAATGGTGATAGAAAAGCACAGCCAAGGCCAAAGCAATCTAATGTAGAGCAATGTCACCCTCCACAGTCACCTTTAATACATGTAGAGCCTGTGGGAGTTGGTTATACAGAGCATGACAGTGACCCAACCTTACCATTGAAACAGAGGCACCCGCCATCTTGATTTTCTTTGACCTGAACTAGTCATTTCTTTCAGTCACTAAATTTGAAAGAGGAAAAAAGAAGATACAAAGCTCATTCGGGAAGGTGCTAGATCAAAGCACCCCCTAATACCCATGCCTAAAATAGAGTTGACAAGGGTTCCAGGCTATTGTTTGAAGTAGTCAGAAGCACCAAGGATTTGCTCCCTGCTCTCCCAGAAAGGCAGATAGAGCCTTCTTTTTTAATTTCTTTAGTACGTGTATGTATTTACATTAAGGTATAATCTTAAAACTACATGCCTACCTAAAGTATACACTCCAGTGGGTTTTGGATAATCACAAGTCCTGTGGCTTAACCTACATGCAATTCCAGAACATTTCAGCACCATCCGCAGTTGCTCTCCACTTTCTCCAAGATCCATTGGCAATCTCTCATCTGCTTGTTTTCTATCCTATGAACTTACCTGTCCTAGTCTAGATGGATGGATGGATAGATAGATAGATAGATAGATAGATAGATAGGTGGGTGTGGGTGCGTGGGTGGATAGATGGATGGATGGATGGATGGATGGATGGATGGATGGATGGATAGATGGATGGATGGATGGATGGGCAGGCAGGCAGACAGACAGACAGACAGAGATGTGGATGTAGAGAAATATAAAATCATACAGGATATGGCTCTTGGTGTCTGTTTTCTACTTAATATTTTTAAGACTTAGCATATTATAGCAATGCACCGGTACTTCACTGATTTCCAGGAGTAAACAATGCTCCTTGGCATTGATGTGTACCACACTTGTTTATCCGTTCATCAATCAATACAACTGCTTCTGCTCTGTAGCTATCATGCGTAATGCTGCTGTGAGCACTCGCGTGCAAGCATTTGTTTCCCACTTGAGAGCGGTACCCCAACGAGAGGAATCACTGAGCCATGCAGCATTCTGTTCCATTCGCTTTTTGAGGAACCGACACGTTTTCGAAGCAGCTGCACCAGCCGGCATCCATAACAGCAAGGTCCAGTTTGCACACTTTATTGCCAGCATTTATTATCATCCTTTCTCTGTTCCTACAGCCACCCCCCACAGTATGAAGGAATAGATACCTCAGTGTAATTTCAATCTGCATTCATCAACGATATTGAGCCTCTTTTCAGTTTGCTCAACGACCATTTGTATGTCTGATTTGGAGATTTTTTTTTTTTACACTTTTGTCCATTTTTAGCTGTTTGTATTTTCTTTGTTGAGTAGTAACAGTCCTTTTCTGGGGGCATAATCCCTTTCTTGTATCTATGATTCAGCATAACATTCGAAGGAAGCCTTCCCACTGTCTTGCAACTGACTTCTGAAGGTCAGGTAGGTATACAACTGCATTTAAATATTGGTGATTTTTTTCTTTGTTTCTTCAGTTTCTGGTGCCTTGTATAACAACTACCTAATCGAATGTCACACGGATTTATGCGGGGGGGGGGGCCCTCTGTGTGTAACTGTGTGTGTGCCTACATGTTTGAGTGTGAATCTCTGTGTGCCTGTGTATGTATTTGTGCTTCTGTGTGTGTGGCTGTTGTATGTATGTGCCTGTGTGTGTGCCTGTGTGTGTGCTTGTTGTGTATATGTACCTCTGTGTGTGCCTGTGTATGTGCCTGTTGTGTATATGTGCCTGTGTGTGCCTATTGTGTGTATATACCTGTGTTTGTGTGTGTATGTGTGTGTGCCTATATGTGACTGTGTGCCAGTATGTGTGTGTGTGTCTGTATGTGTGTCTGTGCATCTTTCTGTCTGTATGCATGTGTACATTTATATGTTCCTTCATGTGTTTCACCCCTGAGCATTCTTTGCTTCTAGATCTCACTTTTTAAGCCTTTGGCCCATGCTGGGCTAATTTTATATGGTGTGAGGTCGAGGTCTGACTTGACTCCCTTGACAGCTTTCCTTCTGTCACACCTTCAGGCTGATTTTGTGACACTTTAGTCCTCACACCATTTCCCTCAGAGAAGCCACAGCGTCGCAGTAAGAAAAAGCAGACACTGTGTTTAATAAAACAGAATTACTGTGTGAACCATGGAAGGAAGAAAGAACTATCCGAGGAGGCCAGGCTCAGTGAAGGTTCACTTCCTGCTGCTGAGGTATGCCTGCTTTAGTGTTTTCTCTGATTCCAGAGCTGCAGGAGCAGTACTGGGGCGGCTGGTGAAGAGCCCGCCATCTCTCTCAAATCGGACTCCATCTCTCTGAGCCTGACTCCATCTCTCTCAAGGCAGAATCCATCCGTCTCAAATCGGACTCCATCTCTCTTGTTAGACTCCACCTCTCTACTCAGACTACATCTCTCTTCTATTCATGTGACCTGGAGTCAAATTAGTCTCTATGTAGCAGATTCTTATCTTAAAACAATGACTTAAAAATAGATTATAGAATATTCTCGTAGACTTAGAAGGATCTTACGAGTTGGCATAGGCAAAGCTCTCAGAGCAGTAGCTGGTACTCCAAACACGCAGAGTACATGTTGGCTATTATTATCAGTAAGGTCCCATCCTGCTAATCCTAGGGGCACAGTTTCCAAAGAAACGTGTATCTCAAAATAATAGCAGCACAGAGCGTGGATGGACGATATGGTTACTATGACAACATCTCTGATTCTCCCAGGTGGTTTCCTCAAATATGGAGCCTTAGTGCTCCCTAATCCGCTACCACATAATGCTGATGGGAACCACTGGCAAGTACACAAATCGCTATTCTTTCTAACATAACATCAAGATGCTATGTCTTCATAAAGAACCAGAAGATAAAAGTCAGCGCTAGCCTCTTGGCCTCTCCTCTGCTCTGTTCAGAACGCCTGCTTCTAAAGGGGTGGCCTCCGGATCTGAGTTTGGGCTCAACACATTCAGCTCATGCTCCGCACAGCCTTCAAGGGTTGTAGCCTTCACCATTAAATTCACGTGGTTTAGCCGCCATGGCTGTTCTGCCTCATATCATAAGGCCCCTTTTCCTAAACCTATATAGACCACTTTGGAGGGTCAAAACTCGCCACACGTCTTACACAAAGTCCACTGGAATTTCAGGGGTGCCATCGGCACAGAGAAATGCTCTTCTCTTTTGTTCTCCACAGACCTAAGACAAAACCCAGGCACCAAACTTCCCATGTCACGTACTTAAATCTAACCAGGAAGTATTCTGGGTGAGCCCTTTGCAATGTTTTAATGTCAGTTCCTTCAGCAGCAATGACAGAGGCCCTTTACAGGACTAGAGAATTCCTACCTGTCTCATTTTTGTTGTCGTTTGGGATGTGCTTGTTTGTTTGTTTGTTTGTTTGTTTTTGCAAATTTCAAAATTTTAGGAAATCCTCTTCTGCTCACATAAACTTGCAGGATAAACAAGGGGTGTCATTTACACTGCCAGTCCTTAATGATGCCAGTTTGGAGAATTTCTATTTAAAGATGGCTTCCTGCCAATTCGGAACAGTACAGAACATTTTTTTCTGCCTGCTGTCTCAACTGTTCCCTCAGCTCCTGTGTCTTCACTGATCAAGATTATCTTTAATATTAACATATGCAAAATATAATCAGATAGGGAAATTTCCTGGGATCCAGTCATCTCTAGGGTGATGACCAACTTCAGGAATTTGTTTTTGGTTTTTGAATTTTTTGTTTTGTTGTTATTTGTTTGGGGTTTTTTTTTTTTTTTGTTTGTTTGTTTGGTTTGGTTTGGTTTTGGGGTTTTTGTTGTTGTTGTTGTCGTTGTTTGTTTGTTGGTTTGTTGGTCTGACACACTTTAGGATTTTTTTTTTTAACCAAGAGAAGAATACTGTCTCTCTTCACATCAAGGGTACAAGTACTTAATCTAGACTGTTGCTGTAGCTTAAAACCATTCTCAATTCCTTCTGGGACTGGTGGCATATGCTCAGTGAAAAGTTCCAAGCTAACACACAGGCCCTGGCTAAGTTCACCTACGTATGAGAAAAAAAGTTCCTGTCAGGCCCTCTTTGCTACCTTTCAACACCCATCACGGGTATTGACGTATTTTTACTGTTTTACAAACCTAAGCTGGTGTGTTAGGCTCGGCCAGTCATCTAATGTGCCTCCACAGAGGGCAACACTTACCCAGGTTCTAGGCGGGCTCCCCCACTCCTCCTTGGACATTGTCTGGGAATCATTTATTTCAAACATCACTCCATCTCTCCCTCTGGAATAAGCCCCTTTTCATTCATCCCAGAGCCTGGGCCAAGACAGAACAGCCTGACCGCTAGGGACCTGCCTCATTTAAGACACACAGAATTCGCTGAGACTATACTGGAGCCTTTCTAAGCTAATGACACAAGAAAACCGTGGGGTGAGGGGAGGCTCAGGGGCCCATACCAGCAGGTAGGCCCACCTCCAAGAATGCCTTCCTCTGCACTTCCCTAGCCCTACTTTCCCACACACCTAGCTGCTTTAAGACTTAATTTCTCAGTCTCAATAAGCAAACGCACATGCACACACACACACACACACACACACACACACACATACACACACATTCATAGCCATGCATGTGCACACAGCAAAACACAAAAAAGCAAAAAAGAAACAGGCCAAGCGCATCCACAGAGCTCTGGCACTTCTTGCCTCAGGCATCTGAGTCATTCCTGATGGGCATCTATAAGAAGGACCCTTCTAGGCGGGACGTGGGGCGACCACTGTATTAGTGCACACCCCTCAGCTCTGAGTGCTACTTTGAAGGCTGTGAATCCTGTAGAAGACAAAGGTGCTGGCTTGCCAGAAACAGATCACTGTGAGTGTGCCTTTGAGGGTTACCGAGGCGGGCCAGGACAAAAGAGAAGGCAAGAAATCAGCAAAAGGGTCAGAAGAATGGGACAGCTTATTCTGCCTTCTAGAAGCTTCTAAGCCTTAAGGCACATTGATGGCTCAGATTAAATACAGTTCTCAAAGAAAGTCCTTCTTTAATCTAAGCACCATCACTGACTAGCCCGATAATTTTCTTGACTAGGTGACCCCAGGGGAAACACTTCGCCCAAACTTTACAAAAGTTTGTTGTGGAGACCATGGTTTTCTGATGAAATCTAAGCTCCATACATACCGCATACATGCTGGATCAGAGTCTCTGGCTACAAAATTTAAAAATCTTAAAAAAAAAAAAAGAAAGAAAGAAATCTTAGAATCTCGTGACTGATGTCCTGGCTGCTTCTTAATCCAATTCTTACCTTCATAACAAACCAGGAGCAAGGGAGTTGCAGACCTCTGAGTAACAGAAGCAGAGAAAGGCTGACCTGCCTCTGAGGTTCCTTGTTCTCACTTCTGATGTCCTTCCCTTACCCCTGGTTGTACAATAGTCTAGATCACACTCACCAGGACCTACCCCTCTCTGAAGAGTCTCTGTCTTCCAAAACCACCTGTATTGTCTCCTTTCCAACCATTAGATCATTTATAGAGAGCATACATCATAGTTTGTTTTGAGGAAAGAAATCTGGATAAACTATCACCTAGGGACAAAGTGATTCAACTTCCTGATCTTCTTGAGAAGTTGTGGTTACCCAGTGAATCAAACCCAAAGATGGGTTGAACTAAGGACCATCAAAGGGAAGATGGTTTAAGAGTTGCTGGGTTAGTTTCTTTGTTTGCTTTGCAGTACTATAGATCAAACTGGGTTCTGCTAACTTCCTTGTGTGGCATAAAAACACATAAAGGTCTCACTGAGAAAAGGTACACAAAAATTATGCACAGTTACACAGAAGTAATTAGAGCATGCTTCTTGGTAGTGTGAATCTAAGCAGTTATGAGTCTACTGCTAAGTTTAGCCATGTACTTGACCTCAAATGTATAAAAAATGGAGACAGTTCATAGACTACTTACATAAAAGTTACTAAGAATTCCAAGAAATGGGATTTAAAAAAAAAAAGTTACATGAAATGTTCTTACTCTTCCATAATTCCTTATTCTCACAGCTCGGGTGCTCATTTACAAGTTGGAAAAGCTGGGAAAGATGTTGGTGGTCGCCGTGATGTGATGGTTTTTGTCTCAGACAAGCAGACAATGCTAGAACTGATCCAGCTATCTCTGCTCAATGTCACAGAACACTGAGGCTCCTGGAAGTGCTCTCCCCTGGGGTTTTCAGCTTTTGAAACCCATTCAGGGTCCTGGTTACCACATCCACAGCATCCTTTGCTATAGTCTATGACTGACATCATCCAAGCAAAAGCTTCATTGGGATGGAGAGGATCAGCAAAGAATGCTGTGGATGGAAGGGATCACACGTTCTACCCATCAGTGGCTGATCTTCTCTCTGAGACACTCCCAGTCCCCAGAGATGAGTGAGGAGGATGACCACGAGGGTAACGTTGTACGGATCATAAAATTGGCTTCTTCTCGAAATAGAAACAGGGGCAGTCTTATGCTATTGGGGCAAGTGACAACACCGTCCTGATTTGCACTAAACACCTGCAAAATAGGCCTGTTTTCTTCCAGGAAATTCTAATATTGGGAGAGATGGGGAGACCTGACAGACAGCTCAGCAAGTAAAAGTGCTCACCATGCAAGCGTGACAACCTGAGGTAACCACCAGATCCCTCGGCGGAAGGAGAGGATTGATTCCCAAAACTGTCCTCTGACATTCACACATGTTATGGTACACACACACACACACACACACACACACACACACACATACTTTTTTAATTTAAAATAAATGAACCACCAACTATGTATTTACCATGAGTAGAGGAAATAAACAGGCCTACAATCAACGTGCCAGTTAGAAGAGCCAAGAGTTGTCATGACTCAACAAGATGTCAGAGGGCAATGTAGGGCAGATTAGAAATGACCCACGACCACCAATCCCAGCAAGGGTAGCACATTGTGGAAACACTGTTACATTTCTTTGAGCCTCCTTGTGCTCCAGAGACTGTACTGTGTTCAGGAACTGCTTGTCTGATCCTTATGACAACTCTGAGGTAGATAGATCTCACCCACAAAAGCTCTGAGAGACTCAGTAACTCCCCCAGGATCGCAAAGCTAATAAACTGCAGAGCTCCAATTCAAGCCCAGCCCCACTGATTCCAAACAGGTGCTCATAATAAGCATACTAAACCAAAGAAAGAGAAGCAGGGAAGGACAAAGGTTACCAGAGCAGACCAGAGCCATCAAACCACGGTAACCGCCATTACACAAGGAGCTCTGGATAAGCAAAACGAAACGCAATTACCAAACATAAATAGCACATCACAATAAATAGCAGTCACTATCCATGACTTCAAAAATGTTCCTACACATGACCTCTTCCCACTTTGATTCTATCCGTTCAGTTGTGACTTGGCCTTCAAATCTGCTTGAAAGCAATTCAACAACAAAATTGAAAAGAGAACACAGCCATCTCTGGTTACAGAACGTCCGTGGAGTTCTCAGATGTTCAGAGCAGAGGCAGCTGTTGGAGTTTTTATAATCAAGCTTCATAATACCGGGAGAGCTCTTTCCAGGAGTCCAAAGTCAAGTTCTCGGAGCCGGAACTCAAGTGAACACGAAGAAATCGGAGAGACATGTCATCAGCGTGGGCTTTCAGGTTGTGGCGTAAAGTTTTGAGGGGGGCCTATGAAACTCCAATGAGACAGGAGGAATGGCCATGTGATTCTGCCACAACTAAACAAATTCAGAGTGCAATCATGCTCAGGAAGAGATGATTTGCATCCTGTATATGGATACAGATGGATATCTACCCAAATCAGATGAAAGGAGGAAAGAAACACCTCAACCAGGAGGTCAAGGTCGAGAATCCACCTGGGTTGGAGAATGTGGATTGTATCTGTTGTCATGGCAATGGTGCATGACTTCGCTATACGTTGTCACAGTAATCAGAAAAAAAAAAAGGATTTATCTGTAGTTCAAAAGCAGGCGGGACATACCCCTCCTCAGCCCCAAATCCCTACCAGAGAAACAAGCCTGCAGTGGCAAAAATTATCATACCTGTCACCTGAAGTATCAACACCACAACCACAGCCTAGAACAGAGCTGATTCCCATAGTGAGCTTACTTCTTAACAACCCTGGGAAAATGGAATTAAAAGATAAAACCCATAATATGTTAACAGCTTTGTATAAAGCCCAGCAACATCTTTATAACTTATGTATCAATGTGTGTGGAATAGGGGCTAAGGGAAATGACTCAGTGGCTAAAAGCACTTGCTTTACAAACCTGAGTGTGAATCTCCGGAAACCACATAAGAAGACCTGGAACCTCAGCATCAGAGAGAGGAAGCAAACAGATCTAGGGCCTCTGGCGGCCAAGCTAGCTTAAACAAGCTTCTGGTTCAGTGAGAGACCCTGTCCCAAGGAATAAGGCAAAGAGCCATAGAGGAAGACAGCCAACTCCTTGACACCTCTGCATCCATGTGCTCATGAATGCAGCGCACACACACACACACACACACACACGCACGCACGCGCGCGCGCGCGCGCACACGCACACGCACACGCACACACGCACACGCGCACACGCGCACACGCACACACGCACACGCGCACACGCGCACACACACACACACACACACACACACACACACGCACGTACGCACCTTACATCGTTAAGAATATGCAGGAGCACCGTTGACTTTAGACTATGACTGAATAAAAGGGAAATATGAGTGGAATTTTTTAGAGTATTTATGAGAAATAGACATACACAAGCATAACTATTAGCTTGGTAGAATTGTAAAACTCCTTAAGAAAGTGCTAAGATCTTCGGGTTTACTTCATGGGGCCTGTGGAGTGATTTAAAAGCATATTATATCTATCTACAAGTACAACTTCAAATGATTTTTTTAAAAAAAAATAAGTAAGCTACAAAGCAGAGGGATCCATAGTCATTTAGTCTGTTCAACTTTAATTTATTAACCATTATTTAGATTAAATACCTAAATATTATTTGTTCTTATTTATACATTATTTGCTAGCTTTATTTATAGGATAAGACATTTAAGGTAAAATGAGGACATATGATAAAAATAGATCTATCTTTCAACTTCAGTAAGTCAATATTAATTAAAAATTGATGACTTAAAAGTAGTATCAATGTTAGTCCCACCAAAAAAAAAAAAAAAATGCCTAACCTAGATCTAGCTATAAGAAGATACGAGTCAAATATAAAATTATAGTCATTCTACAAAATACTGGACTTCAATTTTCAAAACTGTCACTTCCATGGATCCAAAGACAGTTGCAGATTAAAGATGACCAAGAAACATGACAGTCCAAAACGCAGCCCGACCTGTGTTTCTCCTCCAGTAAAACTGGCATTGTTGTTCATTTTAGGGGAATCTGAAAGAAGTCCGTGGGCAGATAACACTATAATATCTCTTCTTGTTTCCCAATTTTGCAAATTATAAAGTACGTATGTAAGAGACGGCCTTTGTTCTTAGGACATACACAGCGTGCTATTTAGGAACAGAGAGACGTTTTATCAGCATTTATCTCTATGGTTCAGGAGAAAAACTGAAAATGGCAAAAGTTTTAAAACCCTGTCATTTGGAAACTCTAGGGGAGAAGTGTATAAGAATTCCTCAGGTTTTCTATGCCTAGTATTGTCATAAAGTAAAAGAAGGAAAAGCTAATATGTAATAGCTTGCTTTAAAAAAAAAAAAAAAAAAAAACATTATCCCAGACAATCATTATTCACCGAGAGGGAACCATAAAAGATGAACGGGTAGAAGTGTGCATCTAAGAGGATACCACAGAGCTGAGTGGAACAAGAAAAACCTTCATGTTCTTAGTAAAAGACTGAAATCTAGCCAGGCACAGTGTTCAAGCCCACAGTCCCAGCACTCCGAAGGACAAGTCACGAGATCTGTGAGTTAAAGGCCATTCTGGGCTACACAGCAAAACCCCAACAACAGCAGCAGCAGCAATGACTAAAACTGAGAAAAAACATCCTCTATTTAACTTCATCGTCAATCATCCACCATAAGAGCTCTGATATGAAATAATGATGTGCTGGCAGCCAGTGACTCCCCACACACACACACACACACACAAGGCTTTCCCCGTGTGGTACATCACATCCAGGATTGTCATCCAAACCCCAAAGCAACTCAGCCAGCAAAAGCCTTTCTTGAAAGTCTTCCGTTTGGCCCCATACAAAGCCTCTAGGTAGAAGGCGGACCCCACCCCTCCCATCCATACAACTCCAGCCAGACCAGGACTAAAGGGCTTTGAATCACTCTTTGTAACAAGAAAAAAAGACCTTATTCAGAGGGGAAGCTTGCAGGAACAGTCATTCTCTTAGCCATCTCCTTGGTAATATAACCCACTATTCCCAAGAATTCTCTATTAGTGGTGTCCTGATACACAGAGAGCTGGCTTAAAACAGGCCTAGCCCTTCTCTGAGACCGGGATCAGACAGGGCATAGGCCAACAACTCTTCTGGCTTCACCCCCACTATTTCAGTCTCATCTGTTAAGATGGCCTGAGGCACCCCATGACTATAACCATACAAACTCTGGAATCACATGGCTACAGCTGGGTTAGACTATGTAACCTTGAACTGGTTAAACAGAGCTGAAGTTGAGTCTTTGCATGTATGTGTGTTACAAAACCATAGAAATCTGTAACAACAACCATTTCGCTGATTCATCACACACGATAAGCATAATTTAAAGTTAGGAAAGGTAGGGCTTTCAGAAATGCACAGATGGAAGTCGATATTCAAACACAAAAGTGACTTTTAAACACTTAGCACAAAGCAATGGTTCAATGAAATGAATGAATAAATGAATGAATGAGCCTTTGCCTTTAATGTATTAAGCTCTAAGGAATAGACAATGTCAGGAAGACACCAGAACTCTCACTGGAGTTGGAAAACCCAAGTTCCAGTCCCAGAGCTGGAATAACAGTTAAACACTGCACAATCACCCTGCTTCCATTCCCAGAGCTTATAGTCCATACATATTAAATGTACAAGTGGGGGCAGATGCTCCAGTGATGGTTAGTCACCATTGTCAGCTTGGCTGAGTGTATTATCACCATGGAAACAGATCTAGGTATCGCTAGGAGGAAGTTTAATGTAGCAGTGGAAACTCACCTGAATGTGGGCATCACCATCCCATGGGCTGGGCGCCCACACTGAAGAAGGAGGAGAAAGCTAATTGCGGCCTCCGCATTCATCCTCTGCTTCCTGATTGCGACACCATATGACCAGCCCCCTCACACTCCTACTGACGCACGGCCTTGCCATGATGGACTGTATCCTCAAACTGCGAGCCCAAATCAGCCCTTCCTGCCTTATGATGCTTCTTGCCCAGAGTTTTGGTCCCAGCATCGTGGGAAAAAAATTAATAGAGACCCTGAAGTTATTCTAGCCCGAAACCATTTTATTTTAATTCTGCAATTTCTATTGTACATCCTAAGACAGACTATGGACACAGCTTGGTTCATTATGTAAACTTTACCCATCTCCTAGATGGCTAGATTTAATGGCTGAATTACTTTAGTTCTTTGGCCTATTTAAGACCTTCTTTTCATGGCTCTGGCCGTTTTTAACTCCTCTGTGTCTAGCCTTTTTATCCCTCCATTCGCTGCTCTCAGGCGTATCACTTCCTTAGTTATTTGAAGGGATATACACGCACATGTGTATTTGTGTGTATATGTGTGCATGCACGCACACACGCATGTGCATACCCACATGTATATGAAATGCTTATGCACTTTTTCATTTCATCATCTTATCGTACCTTGAGTCAATACGTTGGACATAACTGGACAGTGGTGGACATCTTAAATCCCAGCATTCAGGAGGTAGAGGCAGGCAGATCTCTGAGTTTGTGGCCAGCCTGGTCTATAGAGTGAGTTCCATGACAGCCAGTGCTGTACAAAGAAACACTGTCTCAAAAAAAAAAAAAGTTGGACATTAAACATTACTCACAGAGGAAGCAAGAGGTGTGTGGGATTAGTGACAGCCACTTGGGCAGTTTGTGATTGGACTTCAGTGGGACAAAGCAAGAGCTTAAAATGAGACCATTTGGAGAAGCAAGGGGGTGTCCTTTAGCTCTAGAGCATTCATTCATATGGGGAGATGGAATGATAATTATTCGATCAGAAAAACACAATTATTCAAATACAATACAGCAGAGCCTTTGTTCCGCCTCTCTTGTGAATCTTAAGAATAGAGCATTCTCTAGTCTCTGCAAAGCATGCTTGTGCCCTTGGAAGGCAGAAAGGTGGCACCCTACAGGGACTGTCACTCTTCTTCTCCTTGCCTTTGTACCCACCCTGTAAGGAACAAAGACCCAGTCACAACCCTCGGGCCTCAGTCACTTTGCTTTTTCCCAGGATTAGGTAACTTCTGCAGGCTTCATGGAAGGAGCTGTTGGCCTTGGGACAACAGGGCCTGGGCCCTGTGCTAAGCACTGTCTCCTCGGCTATCCCTAGAGCATAGAGATACTGCTTCCCGACATCCAGATTCCCCATAGAGCTAACCCGTCCTCCCTGGCTGGCTGAGCCTTCTAAATAACTCTCTCAGAACCAACGAACGCTGACTGGATCACAGGAGCTATTCCTAACCGTGTCCCATCTCAAACTGGCCAAATGGGTATAAATAACTAAGGCCGTGGAACTCTCCTTCCTCTGTGAGTAGTGCCTAGTGCCCAACCTACTGGCTCAATGGAAAATAAGATAATAAAATGAAGAGGTACTTGTCTCATACACACGTGTACGGGCCCATGTCCCATCAAATAATTAAGACATTGACGATCCTGAGAGCAGAGTGGAGGGGTGAAAAGGCTAATCACAGGTGAAGAAAAAAATGCCCAAAGCCATAAAAAGAAGGTCTTAAATAGGCTAAACAACTAACGCAATCCAGCCACTAAATTCTGGTTTTCATCTAGGAGATCGGTAAAGTCTGAGGAATGAACAAAGCTGTGTCCACGTGGGTCTTTTTCACACATCTTGTTTCAGAAGGTAAGTCGCTATCGACTGTTAGGGCCTGGCAACACTCCCCCAGAAAACATTCACATACATCAAGGACAAAGAAATCAAAAAAAAAAAATCTTAGCATAGCATTGTTTGCAAAATTTTTCATTAACTGGGAGATGGTTGGATCAATTATTCAATTATGCAATATCTATATGGTGGAATATTAAACTGCCACTTAGAATAATTCAATAGAGCTATTCATTAGGTCTGGGATAAAATATAATAGAACTAGAGCAGGCCTTGACATACACGAGCTACTTGGGCAATGCCTACTGAGTAGGTAGAGCATGTGCCTTCCCATATGTTCCTTCATAGCTAATTCTTAGGAGAGCTCTGTCACCTGACTCACAGCACTTAGAGGCGGAAATAACGTTCACAACTGGGACTGGGAAGATAAAGAACAAAGCACTGACTGAACCTCCCGCAAGCACGAGGACTGGGGTCTGGATCACTGGAACTCACACAAACACAGAGTAGGCATGGTAACCTGTGTGAAATTCCATCGCTCCGGGGGCAGGGACAGCTTAGTCGGAACAGCCAGTTCTGGGTTCGGCTGCAAGTTTCTGCCTCAGAGGACAAAGTGGAAAGTGGCTGTGGATGAAGAGAGCGACCACCTTGGGCTTCTGCAGACAAGCATGTACACATGCACACACATTTTCACAGGGGAACAGCAGGTCCATATGCATGCATATCACACACACACACACACACACACACACACGCAGTGTCACATAAATAATTACTATAAAAGTCGAAGCATTCATGTCCTGCTCAAAATTGCACAGCTTAAGGCAAAGAGGCAAAAATAAAACAAGGTCTATTGGAGAAGGCTCTCTAGGGGCTAGCATCCATCCGACCCATGCACGAGCAGCTGGATGTCCTCAGACACCTGAGTGGGTCCCTCGGTCACAGCTTGCCGATACCCCTTAATTTTCTCTTACAGAGGCCTCCATTGGGTGAGGCCTGGCTTTCTGGACTGCTGGATTGGCCATGTAACAACAGGTCTAAAAGGAGGTCAGTTGACAACAGGTTGCCATGGTAACTCGAAGGCTCTCCTCCCCACCCCACCCCCCACCTTGCCTCTAGAATAAAATGGAGTGGGAAGGCAAAAGAGAAGCATTTGTTAAACGCCTGCCATGAGCCAGGCGGGATGAATAGGGAAAAGCTCATCTCAGTCTTCCTTTACAAATCCCCCAAAGAAAAAGAAACTGCATTGTTCAAGAAAGTACTCAGCAGGGCCCACATCCCTGCCTAATCTAGGTCAGTCATAACCGCACAGGAAGTTGTTGGTTTCACGTGGCGTGCGCGCCCGTCATCCCTCCTACGGCTTCATGCGCGCCGGGCGGCACGGCCCCCATCCGTGTGCGGTCAGGTCGCACAGCTGTGCTGCCAGCTGCCTCCAGCGCCTGTGCTACCTGCTCAGACCTGGAAGGTGCCTTCTTCCAGATGCAGGAGACGAAGGGGTGCTGATCTGAAACACACACACACACACACACACACACACACACACACACCTGTCTGAGAGGCCGAGGACCGACATGCACTGGGAGAGCTCTCGGCAGAACAGTCCCCTCTCTCACTCTACCATGCCACCCCTCCTGAGTTATCGGAAAGTGGGGGCAGGGAAAGGGTGCTGTGTTTGAGCATCTCGGTTTCCTTGCAACTTTCATCTTAATTACGGGCGCTCTTAGTAACTGTTGCTTAGTAACAAACACATTTGAAATAGGTTTGTTGACTTATTATGAGATGCTCTGAAAAGACCTCAGAGTGAAATGTACTGATGGAGGCAAAAAAAAAAAAAAAATAAGTAAAAATACACATTTTTAGGTACAGCAAGCAGTACTTGTGTAGTAGGATATTCTCACAACCCAAAGATAGGACTGAATGACTGTAGGAGTTCATCATCGCTCCTGCTGTTTAATGACTGATGTTCAGAATGCTACAGCCACACTTACAAGGAGGCTCTCGGAACGCTTTAGGCAGGGATCAGAGCTCCAGTCAGTGTCGCATTCTAAGCAGTGAAGGCCCTGGATTTCCCTCAGTCTACAGCCTCCTAGTGAAGGTTCCACACGTGCCTGAGGGTTTGGTTGAACTGTCCACCCAGAAGAAGGCAAGTGAAGTTTTGCCATCTTTCTGAAGACAATAAAATGTATGTCTAAAGTGGCGCTATAGATGTATCCTATACACATCTACCCCAAAGCAGAAGCCCTGTCCCACCCACACTCCTGGCCGGGCCCGTGGCCTCCTGGGTCTGCTAACAAACTCTCACCATCCGTCGCTCACCTCCCCCACCTCAGAAGCCTCTGCCGCCATCTCAGAAGAGTTGCTGCACCAGTAGACACTTGCCCCACCCCCTTCATCTTCCTGGTGTTCTCCTCTGACCTCTTTCCTTACCGTCTGCAATTCTTCAAGGGCAGGGTCTCCACCCCCTGTTTTTGTTTTTGTTTTTTTTCTCACCTCCCACTCCCCAACTCAGACCACTGCGGTCACCAGTTCCGTTGATTGCAGGAAAACTTACATTAAGAATAGTACAGATACTAAAACTCTGTTCTTCAGATCCATGCCTCTCTTGGAATTTGGAAAACAGCCGCTAGATACTAAAGGAGAGCTCCTTCCTCTATGCTGTCCCCAGCGTCTGCTTCATGTAGCTCACACACAGATGGTTACTTGACCTCTCTTTTGTCATTTATTTGTATATGGGGCAAGGTCTTCTTCCTGTGTAGCCCAGGCTGGCCTCAAGCTCACAGCAATCCTTCCAAATTCTGGGGATACAGGCATGACCACACGCCTGGCTAACTTCATATCTGAAAACAACCCACAGCCACCAAAACAAGTCTCCATCGAGAAAACCCTCTTCCTCTACTGTAAAGCTACTGTCAGCCCATCCTTGGTGCTTTGTGTCCAGCGGGAACCTCTCTTCCTCATCTTTTCTCCTTCATAAGTCCCAGGAAACTTAAGTTCACCAAAGCCCAGGCCCACCACACCCAGTCCTGGAAGAACCAGCTCCCACAGAAGAAGGCAAGTCACCATCCGTTCTGTAGGCTCCGATCCAAAATGCCCTATCTGGTTACCCAGAGGAATTCAGATTATTCGTGGTCTACTTCAGTCATTTACATTGGCTGTCTGACCCTGTTGGCGTTTGGACTTGTGAATCCCTGGCTTGGTCTTGTGGTGGTCACCCAACGTTCATTCATTCACAGATTCTTTCATGAAATGACTATTTACCTTAGCTACAGTGATGATTCAGTGTGCTAAATGGTGAGCACATAACCATAAGGGCCTGTCCTTGTATCCACAGCAGCCAGAGAAAGGACGGACATGGCAGCATACGTGTGCGACCCCAGTGCCTGAGAAGCACAGACAAGAGGCTCCCAGGGGCTTACTGGGCAGCGAGTCTAAACAAAGTGGTGAGCTCCAGCTTAACAGAACCCTGACTCAAGAAATAGGGTGAAGAGCAATAAAAAAAGACCATCTAATGCTGAACTCTGGTCTCCATACAGGGACATGGGAAAGCATGCCTGCGGAAGACATACGAGCACATGCATGTTTGACATACGTGCTTAGGATAAGATGAAAGAGTAAAACAAAACAACATTTAAAAGAATAAAAATTGGATCAACATGTCAGGCATTGCTTTCAGGTCATGATGATGTCACTGGGGAAAAACACACAGTTTCCCCTCAGTTCATGGAGATGCTAAGATAAAGAGCCAAAGAAAATACAAGTGCGGAGAAAAGCAGCATAGAAGGCCCCAAAAATCTTAAATAGAGAGATGGCTGTGGGCGCAGTTAAAGAACACGTGTCTAGGATGCGCCCAGGGTTCATCTCCAGCATTGAAAATAATAACAACAACAATAATACAAAAGTACAGAGAGCCAGACCACAAAATATGGGGAGACATCACTGCGGCCCACTGAGCTAGAGCTCAGAACGATGTCAGAAGCCAAACTCCCCAGTGGGAGGAGCCCCAGGAAAGGGAGCAGGTGCAAAGCCCTGGCTCCTCCCCAAATCAGTCACCACCATCCTCCCCAAGGGGATCCTGTCTCCTAAGTTATATTTTGTTTTTTTAGCATATTGTCATTGACTTCTAAATTAAAGGAAGCCTCCCCGTGCCAAATCGTAGCAGCTTTGGAAAGATTTCGGCTCAAATGTGAAATGAGGGAGCCTAGGTTTTCAAACACATATTTACAAAAATATTTTTTTTTTCAGATTTCAATCCCCTCGTTTATTTGCAGCTTGCCTCTTCGGTAAACTAGGGGATTTAGACCCAAGTATCGCACGCTTTCACTTCTCAGCAACTTCCCCACAAATTCTGCACACAACAGCTGCTCCTAGAAAACCGAATCTGCCACTCCCCCCCCCAAAAAAAAAGTCACTTTGATGTGAAATAACTTTGCCTAGCTGCTAATACATTGCAGCAAATTAAAACTAAAGAGACGGGCTTCCCACCGAGGCTCTGTCCACCAACCAGAACAATACCAATGGGCTTGGACGAAGGGGAATATGAGGTCATACATGCTAAAGAACATACGATACCGCTCCCCAAACATTTGTACTTCCAGGGAAAGAAACGGGTGGGAAAAGTTGGCTGCAAAGCCTTCGGAACAATTAGCTGTGCAGATACATTTCCATGTTTCAGCAATCAAAAGACGACGTCGCCGTGAGCTCCTAATTAACTTCTGTAAGGCCACTTTGTGCACCTCCAGCACAAAAGTTGTATCCAAAGCCAACAGATTGGCAAACTGGCTTTCTGGCATTTTTTGTCTTATTGGCTCCCAAATAAAAACTGTACTCAAAGGTTTTCACAGGCTCTCCAATTGTACGAGAATATTAATAGAAGCGGAACCATGTCAACCTCTTTGCGCTGCAGAAAAAAAAAAAATGTTTCCTTGTCAAAACTCATTCCCACCAAGGTGATATGCTGCCTTCACAAGAAGTGACAGGGACACTTCAACCAAGCCAAGAAAAAACTAATGACAACTCAGAAATATGTGATGTGCTGGGGTGGGAGGGGGTGTCTCCCAAATCCTGACCCTCACTGAAGGGCACAGAAGAGGGTAGATACACTGAGAAAGCAAAGCAAACAAGGTTTACCATTCCACAGGACCTCACAGGTTCCCTCTGGAAACAGTCGAAGCCAGTGGTTCTCAATGTATGGGGTCATGGAGTCTGGAAATGAAAGAACCCTTTCACAGAGGTCAGCTAAGACCATCAGAAAACACGGCTACTTACATTACAATTATAACAGTAGCAAAACTACAATTACGAAGTAGCAACAAAAATAATGTTATGGTTGGGGGTCGCCACCACCTGAGGAATTGTGTTAGTGGGTCTCAGCATTAGGAGGGTTGAGAGGCACTGTCTAAGCCAACATTCAGGAGCTAAAAGACACATTTCTGCACAAATGCTCGCACACGTCCCATCACCGCATTGCATGAACAGTAGTGACTTTACCACTGACAAGGATGAAAACCTCCTGTGTGGGTTCTCTTTAAAGAAAAGTGGTGTCCTCAACTATAACATCAACCGATCAATCAGTCCTGGAAAAATGCTTCAGATGGGTCAGTGAGATGGATCCGTGGGTACACATGTGAGTGCTGCGGCCCCTAGAGGGCCTGGAGGATGATGGGAGAGAACGCCACACGGTTCTAACAGGGCCAGTGCCTGTGTCTGCTGGCTTACCATGTGACACAAAACAGAGGAGTCTAGAAAACTAGTAGAACCTCAGAATGGGCCTGGAACAAGGGGGTGGCTGCTTCCGTCGTCTTTACAGAAGTCTGCTTGGATGCTGACACAGCCTGGCACCTCCCCATACTGACAGTGGAGAGTTGGATATTCCATAGCTCCGATTAATTCCCCATTGATCCAAAGGCTGTATTTAAAAAAAAAAAAAAGCACCACTTTGCAATACAATAGATCTGCACCTTGATGTTGATCTCCAGAGTGTTTCCCAGGTTGGTGACTCCCCCTCCCCCCCTCACCCCCTCCTGGGTCCTGGTTCCCACATACATGGACTTGCTAGGCAAGCCTGAAATTTTAAGTTCACTCTCCAGAAACCATAGTTGAAGGAAAGAGCTGACTTCGGAAAGATGTCCTCTGATATCAACACGTGCACTGACACACATTACACCCATACTCAAAACACATCATAGCTTCACACACAAAACAGTAATAAGTTTTGAAAGGGGAAAAAAATGAAGATGGTCTAGGTCCCACCACATCAAATAGTCAGCAAGCATTTAATCCTTTATGAAAAACTAAATAAGCTTATTTATCTCATTATTCAAATTTGTCTTCCTCTTTGAGAAATGGAGAAATTATATGTATCAAGTAATTATTTTAAAATAAAACTCCTTTTACACATTTATTATGTGTGTTTAAGCATGCATGTACGAGAGCATGCGTGTGCCCAAGCATGTATGTCTGTGTGTGTGTGTGTGTGTGTGTGTGTGTGTCTGTCTGTCTGTGTGTGTCTGGGTGTGTACGCGCACGTGTATAGTAGCACACAACTTTCCATCATGTGAATTCCAAAAATCAAACTCAGGACCGTCAAGCTTGGTGCTTTTACCTGCTAAGTCATCTTGCTGATCCGTGATAAAGCTGTGATTTATTATCGGTCAACACTTGACTTTTAAACCCTACTTATACACCTATATTCCTAGGGTCACACAAGATTTCTCTAGCGATAAAACGGGGCCATGGGTGGGAAGCCCTGAAGAAGCCGGGTGGGTGCGCAGGCCCTGTGGTGTTCTTACTCCACCCCTCCTGCCCCTGCCGGCTTCTCTCACAGATCACTCCCTCTCCTCTTCCTACCCCCATCGTGGCTAGCTCACTATTAAATGATATGCTATACCACAAGGTTATAAGCCTTAGTATATTACAAGTTAACGTCTTAAAATGAAGGCACACTCAGCTATTTTTTTTTCCGTAAACACTAAAGTCAAATTTAGAAAGTGAGCCACAATCTGAACTACACATGAACCAGGTTAAGAGACGCATCCACTTGCCCAGTCTTAAACGAACTCATTTTAAAATAATTTTAAAAGTAGACAAGATGCATTAACCCTGTCTTCCACATTTACAAATTCCAACAGCATCCATATGTCTAGAAAACCACGATACGCAACATTGGAAGAAAGTATAACCAAAAAAAATTCCTTGAAATTTAAAATTGCAGCACAACTTCTAAGTGTAAATGTTAGAGACAGCGTACACGCATTTCCCTGAGTATCAACATCTCAACATCATAAACGAATCTTCACAGCCAATCTTTAAAAAAAAAAAAAAAGTTCAAACCTAACAGACAGGGGGGAAAAAAAAGAATTTCTTTTTCTCAAACTCTTACTCAAAAATCTAAATCTTATACGAAACTTAAATACTTTGAAATTGCATTCCAATTTGGAAAATATACACGAGAGCTTTTGAAATCTTGAGTACTGTGCATGCCTATAAAAATTTAACACTTCAACTTTAAAATTCACACTCAGATCTCAGATAATCACTACACAGCTACAACTCAGATAACTGTGCCAACTGCAACACTTAAACAAATTACAACAGGAAAATAGGTAACACCGCCTCCAGTGTTAGAAAGGAAGCCAACAGGACAACCTCAGAAAGCAGATAGTGAGGGCATGGCTAGCCTTTTGAGGCTTTGTTTGTTGATTTTGGGTTCAGGGTTTTGGAGTTTGGGAGAGATTTGAGTTTTTGTTTGTCTTTTTTGTTTTTTGTTTTTTGGGTTTTGTTTTGTTTTGTTTTGTTTTGGGGGTTTTTTTAGTTTGAGATTTTTGTTTTGTTTTGTGTTTTGTGGGGGTTTTGTTGTGCTTTGTGTTTTGTGTTTTGTTCTGTTCTGTTTGGTTTGGTTTGGTTTGGTTTGGTTTGGTGACAGGGTGTCACCAACTAAGCCCCACTGTTCTCAACCCCTACCCCCCCCCAGTCCTATCTCAGCCTCCTAAGGGCTGGCATTGCAGGTACATGCCACCATTCCTGACTTGGCCAGCTCTTTAAAAACATTCACTTCTTAGTTACGGTTTTAATGCTGTGAAGAGACACCATGACCACAGCAACTCTTATAAAAGAAAACATTTAATGGGGGGGAGGGGACTGGCTTACAGTCTCAGAGGGTTAGTCTATTTTCAGCACGGTGGAAAACCTGGGGGTGTGTAGGTGGTCCTGAAGCAAGCAAGAAGGAAAAACACCTCTTCCAAGAAGGCCACACCTCCTAAAAGTGCCACTCCCTGTGGACCCTGTGGTAGCCACTTTTATTCAGTTTCCCACAATTCATTTTCCTTCCTTCCGTCCTTACATTAGGCCCTCTACAGAAGCTAAACCTACCTTGTGATTAAACAAGGGCCAGGGTAGTAGAACCAGCTCCAGCCTCCCACCTCTGCCACCCCTGGAGGCTGTACGGGACTCCCTAACAAGTTCAGACTAGACTCAGACCCCATATTCTGGAACGGAGGGGTTTTTTTTTTCTTTAAGAAAAGTTAAAAATATTCATCAAGCCACGAGCTCTGGCTCTTGGCAAGGTGAAAGTGTAGCAAAAGGATGAGCCTGAGGGCGTTGGCTTGGGGAAAGGAGAAATGAAACTCCCCGGTAGAATCTGGCAGAGTAGCTGCGCCCTGCTCTCTACTGGCATGGACAGTTTTCGCTTGGCGTCTTTCCAGTGTGGTCGCAAGTGTAACCAAAAAAACTGGTACAAGTGTGCTTTTGTACAAACGTACAAAGAGTAACCCACCATAACTAATCCAAGATAGAAACACTAGCAGCATTGGGCGGCTTTGAAAGGCTAAGATCAGATGAAGAGGAAGAAAGGGGTGTGTGTAAGGGATTTGTTTTCAAAGTAAGGGGTGGGGCAGGCTTGAGAGAGGAGAAAAAAACAGAACACAGTGTTTTTCAAAACACACATTAACTCAGCTGGTGGGTAAGATTTCTATCTCACGGAGTTCACCTTGGAGAATTGGCTGACAGAGAACCTGTCCACTGAAAACACACCAGGCAGGCCCACTTTGTATCATGAAATCCACTAAGAGTCGGGCATTCCTTCCTCGCTGGAGCCCGGCCCACTGACATCACACAAGCCAAGTCTGCTTCACTGACTACTGAAAGACAGATGAAATGCATCATGGCTTAACAAAACAATAAGTTTCTAAGGCAGAGAATCGAGCTGAGAAAGCGTCATAGTAAAATTAATAATTAAACTTTGAAATCGAAATATAAATTGCAAATTGTAGACTATTAAGATTATAAATCTCCCCACCAGAATCTTTATGTTGAACTGTGGCCAAGGTCACCATCAGATTTCCTTTCTTCCTTTTAAAACTTAATAAGAGCTGTGCTGGTTTTGTGTGTGTGTGTGTGTGTGTGTGTGTGTGTGTATGATCCAAAGCCATATTTCTTCTTGCCTTTTTCATTTGAAACTGAAATTCGTTTCCTTATAAATGTTTTAGTATCATTCTCCCACGAGCAGGAACAACCCATCAGAAAAGTTTCCTAATTGCTTGCCTCTCAAGCTTATGCTGCAAGGGAAGGTCCTGGGTGAAAGAGAAGGTTCTGGAAAAGAACGACTCGGAAGAACAAGTGTGTCAGTTGAAGAAGTAGGTATTGAGACTGCCTTCGTTTCTTTCCCGGTTGCTGTGACAAAATACTCTGGTGAAAGCAACTTGAGGGAGAAAGGATTTGTTCTGGTTCACAGTTCAAGGCACCCTCCATCACAGCTAAAAGTCAAGGCATTAGGTTTCAAGCAGTTGGTCACATCAATCCACAATTCAGAAACCGAAAGTGAAGAATGTAGAATGTCCCCAGGCATTCCCAGCTCGCACTCTCCACCAGGATCCTCTACTCAAGCACCAGGCTTCCCACATCAATTAGTAGAGTCCAGAAAACCCTTCTCAAACCAGCCTAATCTAGACAACTCCTCCGTAAGACTCCCTTTCCAAGTAACTCTATATCCGGCCAAGTTGACTACTGACGTTAACCGTCAGAGTAGCCAATTTGTAGTTCAGAAAGCCTGTACTTCAATTTTTAAGCTTTATACAAGCATAATTGATAGATTTAAAAAAAATACAGTGTACAATGCTTCCTGGAAACTTTGGAGTTTGCCGTGTATATATTTTTCATACCACTAAACATGAAGCTAGTTTTGCTTTGCTTGACTTTTTGCTTGAACATTCCTGCTATGGATTCAACTGCGTGCATCTCCCCATGCCAACCCAGAAGATGTGCTACCGTACTCCCCTCCCCTTCCATGCCCCCAAAACGTGCTGAAATCTTAACCATGACATCTCAGAATGTGACTTTACTTAGAGGTTAAGTAAGTCCTCACAGAAATAACAAAGTATCCGAGCACTACGGCTGGCACGTGCCTGAAAACGTAGCCCTTAGGGGATGAAGGTGGGAGGATCAGGTGTTAGAGGTCATTCTTGGTTACACCAAGTTCTAAGCCTGCCTGGGCTATGTGATACCCTAGCAACAAAGTAGGAGACTGGAGGAAAAAAAGAGAAAAAGGAAAAAGAAAAAGAAAAAAGTGAAAGTGAGGCCATCAGGGTAGACCCACTGCAACAAAGTTGCAATCTTACCAAAGGATGGTAATTAGCACCCAGACAAACAGACAATATGAAGACCCAGGAGAACCTCGCCCCCTGCAAGCCAAGGAAAGAGGCCTGGGAGGAGTTCCCACTCAGCCCTGAAAAGTATCCATTCTTTAAACACACCTAATGCTTGCAATGTCTGAAATGGTGAGCTACTATTTCTACCATAGAAGCATCGGTCTGTGGTTTTCCGCCACGGTAAGCCTAACACAGTAGCACAGGCATGTGAGGACTTTTGAAGTCTTCCCAAACCACCCATGCACTTAGCCGCTCGAGAATTTTGCCAGGAATTAATGTCACACTTATTAGGCAATGATTTCTACAATCTGTCTCTTCTTTCTAAAAGTTAAATGGAAAATTTCCCCATCCCCAAAGTTCTCTCTTACGACAGCTTCTCAAAATGAATAGGCAATAATAATTATAGGTAACGCTTCTGTGGTATCTCCCTGTCAGCCATTCTGGCAGACTATAACCAGGATTTCTTCGGGGAACCAGAAGAGGGAGGACGGAATCTTACTACTATCCACCGAGACTGAACATTCTCACCTTGTAGAGGAGTGGCTGGTTCATCACCATTTTACAGGCAGGGGAACAGAGGGATGGAGAGGGACGGAGCCCGATCTCAACAAGCCCCAAGAGTCACAATGCCACACTTTTGGTCCCAGGACCAAAATCTAAAGAATGTTCCCAGATGCATCTAAACATAGGAGTCAAACTTCTTACCATATGAAGAATGGCTTCATAGTTTCCTCTTTTCCTTCCAATTTTCAAATGCTAGGGTTTACATTAGGACTAGGGCTCACACGAGCTGAACAAGTGCTCTATCACTGAGCAACGCTTGGTCTGCTTTCATTGCTTAGTGACATTAACACACTTTTAATGTAATTATATGCTTCTTAGTTAAAGACTAATGAACAAAAAGTAACCCCCAACCTCTTCCTTTGTCCATCATCATTATCACGTTTATAATAAAATCGAGCGTGGCTCATGTGTCTCTTCAGGGCTGGGAGCTGGGTTCAGGTCTTCCCTCTGACCATGCAGTAAAAGCACGCCTGATGAGCGAGGTCCTACGTTTCCACCCCAGCACCGAAGAAAGAAACATCTTTTCTCAGCACCTAAATGCTTGGAGTATTCCTTCACCTCTAGCTGCTCATTTCCCTCGCAGAATCCTAAGGTTAAGGGCCATCCCTCTCAACCATCCCTCTCTACACTCCATTATTAGACTAATCTGATCCAAGAAAGTTACTGAGGAGCTCAGCCCAGTGTTGCTTTAACAGGTCAGACTCCCCTTTCTCCCTCTGAAACAATAGACACTTTTTAACTGGAATGTGTTTTCTAAAATCTGCCCCCCCCACCTGAGTCACGATTTTCATCCCTTGAGTTATAGCATGGATCTTAAGTGCCCACAAAGGCCTGTGGGTTACAGGCTTGGTCCCCTGGTTTGGTGCTTTCAGTGAGTAGTGGAACCTTTAAATAGTGGAGCCCTGTGAGACTCTTGGAGTGCCAGGGACATGCCTTCTTTTGGTCTTTTATCCTGGCTGTGGGGTAAATAAAGAGCTTTGTCCCACGAAACCCCCGCTGCTGTCATGGACTGCCTTGTCATTGCCTCAAAGGCAGTGGGATCTGTCTGAATGGGAGCCGACCTGTCCAATATTAATGCAAAATAAACCTTTTATCTATGCAAGCTGACTTATCGTTGGTATTTAGTTACAGTACTGCAAAACTGACAAACATACCTTCTTTTGTCTGCTTTGGGAAATCTTTGAAATTTATTTTTTGGTTTGTTTTTTTAAGACAGGGTTTCTCTGTATAGCCCTGGCTGTCCTGGAACTCACTCTGTAGACCAGGCTGGCCTCGAACTCAGAAATCTGCCTGCCTCTACCTCCCAGAGTGCTGGGATTACAGGCGTACGCCACCACCGCCCAAAGGTCAACTGTGTGCCGACAGATATAGCAGGGAGAGTTGTGGCTCCTGGCTGATGTCCACAGAATGCTCCAGCTCGATCAGCAGAGCCGTTCCCTTTCCCTTTCGGTACACTATTGTCAATTCTTTGGGCTGAGTGTGCTGTGACTGGATATTTTCCCTTTCACTTTTGACTTCAGTGGGATTGAGACCATTTATTTCAAAGTCATTAGGACCACTACCCTGGCACCTAGTTAGTTTTTAACTTGAAAGCAACTTGAGAACAATGACATTATAAAACAAAACAAAGCAAGGAACCAACTGGCACCAATCCTTGTAACTGATAGCTAGTCATGGAGAAATGATAAAAGTTTTTTTTTTTTAAAGGCAAGCGTGCGGCGCATGCGCAGTCCTGTGGCCTAGCCACCCACGCGTGTTCCGTTTCCCTCCATCCTCCTTCCACTCCGTATCACTCTTTTGCCTTCAGGTTTCTCCTGCATATGGATTCACCTGCTAGACGTGTTTTGTTTTAGCACATGCAGCGCTTGCTTCTGTCAGAATTTCGTTAGCTGGTCCCCAGCCCATGCCTGCTGTGCTTGAGGAGCGCGTGTACTTTGCTTGGTGTCTTTGTCGGTGCAGATGGGAGGGCATGAATATTCCCCGGCTGATGTCCTCTGAGCATCACTTGATCCCCCCTCCGTTTAGGTGGCGCTTTTATGTGACCACCTGTCTTCTCCCAGTGCAGAATTAATTTTTAAATCCTCCGTAACAATGTCTCCCAACCCACCAGGATGTGAGATGGACAGAGAGAGCCGAGGAGGAAGGAAGGGGGAAGGGAAGGAGGGAGGGAGGGAGAGAGGAATGGAGGGAGGGAGGGAAAGAGGGAGGGAGGGAGGGAGGGAGGGAAGGAGTGAAGGAGGGACTGTTGTCAAATACATAACTATTGGATCCCACCCAGAATAAAAGTGCTTTTTACAAATTTTCCCGTGGTTTTTTGTTGTTGTTGTTGTTTGTTTGTTTGATTGATTGATTGATTATTTGTTTGTTTTCGGAGACAGAGTTTCACCCAGGCTGGCCTCAAACTATCAATATAGCCAAGGCTGACCTTAAACTCCTGACCCCTCTGTCCCTACCTCTCTAATGCTGGGGTGAGAGTCAGGTGCCACCACACTCAGATTATGTAGTGCTAAGGATGTCGCCTAGACTCTCGGGAATGCTAGGCAAACGCTTGGCGAGCAGAGCTGCTTCCCCCAGCCTGCCTTCTCTCTCCCCTTTTCTGATGATAGGCATGTACCACCATAGTCCGCTGGAATCGGTACACTTTTAAAGTCCCCAAACGTGTTTCCTCCTCATCTGCAGTGTCATCACTGTTTGGAGGAAGAAACATCTGCCAGGCGGCCATTTAGTAGAAGTCTTCCAGGGCACAGACCACTCAACCTCCAGGTGCTCAGCGCATAAGAGACACACAAATAACCCAGCTCCAGACTCCCAGGCAATTAAACCCAGGGTTACATAAGAACCATTTAAAAAGAGAGAGAGAGCACAGAGGCAAACCCTCTAAACAAGGAGCCTTCTTTAGCAGCCTGGGAGGAAGAACTGTGCTAATATGGTGTTTCTATTCCCGACAGGAATAACCCTTAATTATTGTGTGCCTAAAGCATCTACAAATTTTAAATAGAATTTCACGTAACATTAAGAAAACCGGAGAACTGCGTCACTAGCAACAGGAAAGACCTTAAACAGAGTCAGAGAGAAAAGTCAGAGGGATGGGAGGTGGGGGAGCGCAGATCCCACTAAGCTGTCTATAGAGTTCTGGGAATGGAAAAGACAGAAAATGACACAAGAAAATAAACTTGTTCCATGAAAGAACAGAGGAGATTGGAGATGGTTCCAATAGTGAAGAGCTTGGGCGTCCGATCCCAGAGCTCACATTAAAAAACAAAGAGTGAGTATACTTGTAATCTGAGCACCAGGGAGACAGAGACAGGCCAATCTCTGGGACCCACTAGCTCACTTATGTGGCTGGTAAGAGATACCACCTCAAAATATGATGGAATGCACCTGAGGAACAAAACGGACACGTGGATGTGCGCACCCAAACACACAGATCGTTCATTTATGAGTGAATGAATTCATTGATCCTTAAGTATATTAAACTTGCGGGGAAAACATATTTCCCAAGAACATAAGTGTGATATGCAAATGAATGTGTACACAGCCTTTTATCTAATATTCATTTTGACAGTTGCTGTTAATTGTCAATTTGACAGAATCTAGAGTCTTACCATAGACCGGCTTCTGGATATACCAGTGGAGGGTTATTTTGATTACATTAACTGAGGTGGAAAGACCTGCCCACTGTGGGTGGCCCCACTCCCTAGCCAGAATCCTAGCCTATATAGCAGAGAAAGGACTGGGTGGCATCAAATATTCATTGTTCTCTGTTTGCTGACTGTGGATGCGATGTGGCCAGCTGTTTTAAGTTCCTGACATCTTAATTTCTCCATTATTATAGACTATGTACCCTTGATCTGTGAGCCAAAATAAACACTTGCTTCATAATGTTCTGTTTGACAGAGTATTTTATCAGTACAAAAGGGGGGGTGGGGGGAAAGGGCATGCAAGATTTGCTTCTAAGAGTTTAGGAAACAGTCATATAAAAACGGAATTTTCATAAGCTACTTTTTAAAATGTTATTTTTGTCAGCCATTGTTCAAGTACACATCAGTGACGAACCATCTAGCTATAAATGTCAGCATGTCACCTCGTCAGAAGCGCGTGTTACTGATCAAGTATATTATCAGTCCAAGCAGGGCCAGTTCTGGCAAGAATTGCCGCATGGATTCTTATGGACGGAACATCTGCATTCTCGTTGAGTCCATTGTTGACTAGAAGGGCCTGAAATAAAGCTGAGCTTTAGTGTGACTCAGAGAGCCAAAAGGCTCACTGTGTCCCTGACAAAGCTGGCTGGACAATCTTCTCTATTAGATGTCATGGAAACACAGCAGATGTCTGAGCACACAGAGGCAATTAGAACCATCCCTACCGTCAAAGAAGCTTATAGAAAAGATTTGCTTATAAGGCCAACTCTACAGAGTTCCTGAGGGTCTCTAGGTCCTGAGGTGGCTAGGTCACCTCAAAGGCAGCGCTCTCTCTCTCTCTCGCTCTCTCTCTCTCTCTCTCTCTCTCTCTCTCTCTCTCGCTCTCTCTCTCTCTCTCTCTCTGTGTGTGTGTGTGTGTGTGTGTGTGTTTCCTAACTTCTGTTAAGTGACTCAATACAGATAGCAATCTTCATACTGTAAGAGACAAGAAGGTTTGTGATATGAACAAAGACCACATTGACGAAGGCAGGTGGAGCACAGCTATTGTGCAGAGAGGAATTTAACTGGCCTTCGTCTCTAGTTTCTGACAGGCATACTCTAAATACTTGGACTTTCCCAAGGAATTGGAGTGCCTCGGTCCTTCATGAGCCCCACGGACCAAACTAAACTGTTTGCTGTCAAGATAGCTCAAAGCAGGGTTGGCTATTCCAAAAGACCATGTCATTCATTTGGGCTTTAAGTTAGGGTTATGTCAGCTGACCTCCTCCGGAGAGTGGAGGGGATTAGAGACCGAACAATCACGTGTCAAATGACTCTATTAGTTGTACCGAAGTAATGAAACTCCAGTAAATATTCTGGATATCAGAACCTGGTGGGGAATCCTGACTACATTAGTGTATCCGGGGAAATAGCAGACTCTAGTGCCACGGAACAAAAACACTGCCTCACGGTGTCCAGGACTCTCCCAGATTCTGACCTATGTGTCTTGGTATGTGGGGATTTTGAGTTGTAGGGGGTTCCTCCCTTTTGTTGGGTTTACGTTCGTGTGTGTACAAGTACACACACCCAAGCCCAGGTGTGGAGCAGCTAGAGGATGCTTAATGGCCCACCTGTCACTCTGCTCATCACCGGGCTCTCCCACTGAACCCAGAGCTCACCATTTTTTGTCTAAGCTGCTTGGCCAGCAAACCCCAGCAATCCCCCACTGCCTGAGTCTGTTCCCCACAGACAGGTACCCGCCCTTTGCTTGGTGCTGGAATCTGAACTCAAGTGCTTGTACATATGAAGCAAACACTTACCCAGGGAGCCATCACCTACCCCCCCACCCCTCCCCCCGTCGCCCCTTGGCTTGTGTCTTTGATGATAAAATAATTTTTTCTTCTGATTAATTTATTGAGGATTTCATTCAGCGTACTTTTATCATGCCTCCCCCAGCTTCTTGCTGAGTTCTATGAATCATCCAAACTAATTATCATATCTGAAAGGGTTGATGTCACTCTGAAATTTCCAGCCAGTTGGTCAGGAATGCAAGCAGCAGAGAACTCCTTAACTGTGGCTGGAATCTCAAGCAGCAACCCCTTCTTGTTGGGGACCGTGTCCTCCCTTGTGGACTGATGCCAACCCAGCACTCCTTGGTAACATTGCAACACTCACTGTCAGCATATCTGCCAGCAATAGTCCCTTAAAAATGCAAACCTCGTGCACTTGACTTTCCTTCCCTTGGCCCCAAGCCCACCTCCAAGCCCAGGCCGAGAACCTGCACGTTCCAATCTCAGCCAAAACTCAAATGGGTAACCAAAGCAACTGTGCTTCAAAATGAGCCTTAAGATGTGTGATAAAGCCAGGTGTGGTGACGCACGCCGTTAGGCCAGCGCTTGGGAGGCAGAGGCAGGTGAATCTCTGTGAGTTCGAGGTCGGCCTCAAACAAAGAGAGTTCCAGGACAGCTAGAGCTACACAGAGAGACCCTGTTTTGAAAAATAAAAAATAAGAAAAATGGAATAAATAAATAATTTGGTAAAAACAGGTATAAAAACTACAGTGGTGCTGGAGAAATGGCAGGATGGGAGGCGGAAACAGGAGACGCCCCAGAGACTCGTGGGCCAGCTACCCTTATACAGCCACGCACAACGAAAGACTCCGCATCAAACAAGATGGAAACACTCAAGACTGTGTCCTTTGACCTCCACGTCCATACTGACCATACTGTAGTACGTAGAGTTGTGCGCACAGCCAAAGTCTAAAAACAAAAGCTGTAATGAAGGCACACAGGAAAAGTCTAATAGCTGACTGACATATTTAGTGTGCTTCGCCAAGGTAGTCAGGGCTTTGAAGATAAAAGTGACTCATACACATAGCATGAGCAAGAATAAATAGATTTTTAATAAATCGTGATAAAAGTCTCTACTCTTCCCTTACTGCTTACTGTGTTCTCAAAATTTTGCTAAGCTCATTTATAATGCTAATCAATTCTTACTCCTAAGAGACAGTCTATAATTATACCTGTTCTTCAGGTGAAATCACTGAGACTTCAGCTAAGAAACTCAATAAAGGCCTCAGAGCCAGAAGCCCAGGGTGGCTAGAGGGAGGGGATGCCGGATTAAGGACAGAAGAGAGGTGATTGTGAACATCTGTCAGAAATCCAACCTGCTCTTTCCTGTAGGCAATGGAGTGCCACCAGATGTGACTATACACAGAGTATTATGGCCAGAATCACACACAGAAAGATAAGCATGACCATGCAGGAATGTTCAAGTCGGGTCACTGGGAAATCCTGGTAAGAAAGGTGGCACTGGGAAGGGCTAAGGCATGAGTCTGTGGAGAGGGAGACGAGAAGAGAGGATGGGGTGGATAAAGTTTAAGAACCTGGAGAGATGGCGGGAGAGCAGCCTTGAAAGAACGCCAGGAGTAATCCAAAGCATCAGACTCTCAAGAATCCATCCAAGGAGGCTGGAGAGCAGGCTTGGAGGTGAGCAGCCAATACTGCTCTTGCAAAGGATCCTAGTTCAGTTTCCAGCACCCACGTCCTGGGGCTCACCACCACTTGTAACTCCAGCTCCAGAGGATCCAACTCCCTCTTCTGGCCTCTGCAGGGAACTGCACTCACCTGTACACAGTCATTCACAGACATACACACGCAATTCGGAATTACAAGCACCCCGCTTTTTAAACACCTGTGAGTAGAGCAGATCTTCTCTTCCTGGAAAAAGATTTATCTTTGTGACTTTCAGTTATGGTTATTGGGGAAGGGGTGGGGGTGTGTGTATGCATGTGAGAAGTCCAGAAGAGAAGATTGGATCCTCTGAAGGGACCTGTTACCAGTGGGAGCAGGCCTTCTCTACTGATGTGAGCAGTGACTGAAGGCATCTGCCCTGGTGCCTTGCCTGCATTTAGGAGAAGTCATTCTCTTGATCAGCTAATGGATCATGACGTCTTGTTTAAAGACCGTATTCGGTATTAGCATCCCTGTGCCGTTCAGATCTGTAAGCCCCTGGCTGAGTCCCACCACGCTCGCTCCAAGCGCTCTGTGCTGGTTTGCATCTGCCTTTGATGGATAATGGGCATCAAGGGAGCTAATCAAGGATTCTTGTCTAAGATCTTTTTAAACCACTGAGCTGAAGCAAGCACGCGACAGACCACCAGCCTGGTTCTGAATCCATGCGATTTAGGGATGCATGCACCGAGCTGGCTGCCTTCTAGACCCTCCTAGAATCCAGTGGGAACGAGCCAAGACATTATAGCAAGGTAAACAGAAGCTAAACACTGCGAGGCCTCTCTCCTTTCCAGGGCTGCATGAAGAAAGCGCAAAGCTAGATAAATTACAAATAAAATTAGCATTAGGTTCCCAACTCCACAATAAACAATCATAGATGCTTAAACCTGGTCCTTTCACGATTTACCCCCCCACACACACACACAGCTATGTCATCAGCCCTATCCAGTCTCAATCAGAGACTGAAGAGCCGTTTGGTCCATAAGAGGAGCTCTGCTGGGTTCCAGCAGCAAATCCGAGTACAGAAGAATCAATAACAATCCTTTTTGCTCTGGCTCTAAACTGTGCTGGAAACTCTGCTCATAAATATTACCCAAGATCCCACTTCTAGTGCTAAAAGCCCAGATCAGCCTGGTCACACTACAGTAGAAACAGAAAGGAAACAAGATGCAACCTCTTCCTTAGCGACTGCAAGGGGCTCAGCGCACCCGAGGACGGGGTACTGTGCCCAGCCACGTCTGCACCTTCCTCACTTCCTGACTTTCTCAGGAACCACTTGGCAAACCTCTCATCTGAAAATGCTCCAGGAAGGCATATAGCAGCGCGCCCTTACACCAGCCTCGACACATAATCAATAAGCCTTTGAGCTCCCACATCTATATCTTGGGTCGACCTTCATTTCACCAGGACTCAGAAGGTATTTCCTGAGCTTCATCTTGGAATCTCAGCTAATCTCACATCATTCCATCACAAATACATCACCATAAGGAAGAAGAAGGAGCACATCAATTGGAAACATTTTCAAATGGGCAGGAATTCCGTGGGTGGTTTGCAAGCCCAGTCCTCTACCACGAGTCAGATTTTGTCAGTGGCTAAGTAGAAGGCCGGAGCCTCAGAACATTTCAAATATGTTCTAGAACATTTTATGTGATAGAAAGTGTCCCCTTTTCAACCACCGAGAAGAAGAGAAGGAAGGAAGGGGCGCAAGAAGGGATGAGGAGGGAAAATCTGTCTCCCTTTTAATATAAAGGTTTATGTCAAGAAACTCTTTCCCCCGGCAGGCATATGCTACGTCAAGGCAGGCTGGCATGTTCTAGTGGGTGCTCCGCAGAACTCCAGCATGACACAACGTCTTTCCATTGAAGTTGTCACTTTTAAGGCTGTGACGTTTTCTCCGGTCTCTGAGAAATATTAGGCTATATCACCGACATGCTGTGATTAATAACAGGATGGAGTACCTCCATGACAGGTGGGTATTTAATAGGTTCCATTGCTGTATTGAAGCTTACAAATATTCCCTACCCATTTAATCTCTGTGAGGTTCCTGCTAAGGAGAATGCATTTCCCACTTTACAAAATATAATAAAATTTAGAGGACACTAAGCAAACATGGATAAGGAATGCTCTCAGGAAGGTGACCTGGTTCCACGGAACCTCTCAGCAACAGCACTGGATCCCATTATTCAAGACCGGGATTCACAAGCCTAGCCCATCAATAAGGACACACACACACACACACACACACACACACACACCCGCCCCTTTCTTACTCAGTTTTGGATAAACCACCCTTTAGGCTCTCCAAAGCCTAGCCAAGATCTAGCTTCTTCTAGATTGTCCAACTTCTGTTTGCCTTCCCAGGAGAAACCCAGCCGGGGGCCATGCCGAATGAGGATTGAATACAGAGCGCACACTCTGAGATGTTAGCATGAGCACGGTCCCCAAGAGAGGTCTAACTTTAACTGAGCCTCGTCTAAGTGGCAAGCTCAGGGGACCATCAGGTAAGCAAGGAAGAACACTCCGTTCCCAGAGCAGACTCAGACAGGGTTCCCGCCCAGCGTGGTATGTCTGCGCCACAGCTGATGGAGGGGCTAAGGGTTCCTGGCCCCCAGGAAAAGTGTGGGGCTGTCAGGAAGGGAGACCGAGAAAGCAACAGCAGCTAAAATCCATTAAGGGACCACTTCCGGTCCATTAACACACCATTCCTCACCGTATCCAAGGCAACTCTCAGCAATCCCTGGTGTACAGGAAATAACTGTGAACTAGCCTGTCGCAAACTTTTAGTGCTCAAGTGAATACTCATGGTTTCTCTGGGTTTGCTAATTCTTGCCTTTCTTCCTTCCTGCTGTGTGAAAAACTGGTGAGGGGCTGGCAGTGTGACATAGGGAGACAGTGCTTGCCTGGTATACATGAGACCTCAGATTTGATTCCCAGCACTACACACACACACACACACACACACACACACACACACACATACACACCAAGACAAGGTGCACTAGAGAGTGGACCTTGAGAGCTACAGCCCCATCTGCTTTCTTGCTCTGCTTCTGGTCTGCCACCACCTTGTGATGAGTTCCCGGCAAGTTCCCCACTGGGTGAGCTTCGATCCCTTCCTAGGACTTTTGAGTCCAAATAAACCTCCCCTCTCTGAAGTTGCTGCTTTCAGGCATTTTTCCCCCACAGTTACAAAAGTCAACAATTACGTGCTAGGACCAATCTTACAGAGGAAGAACAGATAAGCCAAAGACTTGCCCTATAGGGCAAAATAGCGTCGAGATTCAAAGCCAACTGCATCAGGCTCCAAAGTGTCAAGGACAGGCTGCAGTTCCAGAAACCGTCTTCAGTAACCACTGTTCACGTAAGACCAGGAAACTCTGCAAATCCCCCTTGAAATAATCTGAGGCCACGGAGTGTTATAGGACCAAATTTGGAAGGCACACACAAAGATAAGAGAAACAGGAGGTGGAGTGGGCGTGGAGCTCTGGTTTACATTTCATTACTTTTCCTTCCCTGTCCTCTGATAACCTCAGAAAGAGTACCAACAGAGAAACGGTTAAGTGAGAGCCAGAGGCTCGTTGGCCTAGATAAGCACCCTCAAGACAGGGTGGCAGGAGCGCTGGCCATTGTGGGTGGCTCTTAATGAGCAGCACCCAGCTCAGCGTCTTCCAGGCTGGAGAGAGCCAATGAAAATTCACTGGAGGAATCGCTAATGCAGCCAGAGAGAGAGAGAGAGAGAGAGGGAGAGCAAATGCAACACACCACGCGGCTCCTGCTGTTTCATTTTCAAAAGTCTAACAAAATCATGTTAAGTGAGACTCTTTGGTGAGAGGGAATCTTATTTGGAAGGATGACTAAACATATTTAGCACAGATATATCTGTGGGTTTGGGATTTTTTGCTGGTTTTTTTTTTCCATAATTAAAGATACATTTGACACAGTAGAAACAAATGTTCCCCACCCCATCCCCCCCAAAATCTACAGAAGGAATGATTTAGGAAAATTATTGTCAAGGTCATAATAAACTACTGCATCATCATCATTATCTGTTCCCTCCCCAGTCCTGAGATAATGAGACGTTGGTGGCAGCATATTAAAGCCCAGTCATTGATATTGCTACTTCTAAGCAATAATGTCTTCTCAGAAAATTCTGAGACCCAATGTATTTTTGTTACAAACACATAATAAATGCAAATTTGACTTTCACACACAATAAATTAAATAATTTGACAAATGGCCTTGGGGTTTATATTCTCTGTGTGGCATGTGGGGTATCAGAATGTTTGTAGTTTAGCTTGGCATATAATCCACGCATAAATACAAGCTGTGCTTTTTGTCTAATCGCCTCGTGTTATTTCCCCAGCACCTCCAAGCAGTAAAAAAAACCGCCGCTCCGTCCTCCTTTGCTTTGCAAGTTCTAAGATGCAGAATCCTGAATGTGCTAAACAAGAAGCCACTGCTGTCTTGTGACGTATAAAGGCTTATGAAAACATGGCACGTACTCAAGTAGCCCAGTTTGTTTTTAAATATTTTAATAGCATTCGCTGCTGTGTTGGGGACTAAGCGTGCATTGTATTCAGTCTCATTCTGAGGATACACTCTATTTTGATCATCCTATCAAAAAAGATCAAAATGTAAATACCATGTAAATTACATTTTATACGTGTCCTCCTTTGCATGAGGGTAAACAGAATACTTACATCTTCTCTAAACATGTGAGAATATAAACAGGCAACGCGTCTAAACTCAAGAAGCATCCACTGCCTTGTTCCATTACAAAAAGATACCCTCAGGTATCAATTACACAGAGAATGCCTGTGCTTACGCTTTCAAATTTTTAAGCACAACGTTAATATTTATTTCAAAGGGTTTCAAGTTAATTACTCATTATACTGTCTAAAAGAAAATACTATATAAGTACTCTGCATGAAAACTCATGCATCAGAATTTGAATGCCTGACACTGAACTTGTAGTAACCAGGAAAAGTTGGTATTTTCCTAACTAAATATAAACTATGTACCTTGATCTGATCCTAAAATAAAACATGCACGAATTTGCACATACACCTGCACACATACAGCTGAAAAGGACAACCTCAGGACAATGAAAGAAATGCAGTTTAAACATGGACCAAATATAAATACTGTGAAATTTTTCTTTTCTTACACATGAAAATGGTTCTGTGATTTTTGAAGAAAATATCTTCTTAGTGCATGATATCATGTTTAGGAATGACATATGACAACATGAAACTATCCAACAGCTTTTTTAAATGTATAGAATCAGATGTGTGAGAAAAGTATGAAGTAAAATTGGCAAAAGGTTAATAAAAGTTAACTCCAGGTGAGCAGCACACACGTAGCCAATGTAAAAATCTGCCCTTCTTACCTGTGATGGCCATAGCTATAGGTTTGCCTACTTTCAAATGAAAGCTTCTAGAAAATATCCATCTATACTAAACACGTGCTGGACTTTCTCCTCTCATCATTACCTAAGCAATACATCGTGGGAACTATTCGCATAGCATTTACGTTGTGCTTATATAAGTAATCTAGAGTTGACATAGTGTGTAGGACGGCATGTGCAGGTCACATGCAAACACTACATCATTTTCTCTTAGGGTCTTGAGCATCTACCAGTATTGCTATGGAGATGGGGGATGGGTTTCTAGAACCTATAGGCCTCAGAAACTAAAGAACAACTGCATGCTTCTTTTTAGATCCTCAGATTAAAAAGTGACATTTGAGCATATGTGTGTGTGTCAACTGCTGAACCAGATTAGGTACAGATAAAATGTTGCTTTCCATGAACAGACAGAAAATGTTCTATTTTCTTGGAGTTTAATTCATTAGAGAATCCATTTTCCACCACTGACCCAGAGAAATTATGGCTGCCCTTCTGTCAGGGACTACAGGGAACAGATGATTGACAAACACCGCGTGAATTAGAGCAGATGTGTATGATCCCCGGAGGGCAATCCACATGGACGGGATCGCACGGTAACACTCGCCCTTAGAAAAACAGGGACTGAGAACAGAGGACGATTCTGAGCCTGGAAACATCGTGGTGAGCAGAACATGCAACGCATGAAGCCTTATTTTCTGAAGAAAGTCTGCTGACATGGGATGCGTACATGAGCTAAATTAGACACATACAAAACATCAGCTCTCTCATTCACCCAAGAAAAGGATTCCTACCTTCCTTTTATCTGTTCAAAAAAGTGAACTACCAGGTCCAATATTCAGCAAAAGAGCCAGGTGGTACTCTAAATTTTCTAGTTCAAATTAATAACAAAACACTAGAAACACCAGTAACAAATCTATAAATATTTAATTTAGAGATATGTAAAATTATTAAAAAAAAAAAAAACTAATGCTCAAGCTTATGAAACCATACAGTCGGGTATTTCCGATTGATGGAGTTCTTCTCTTTGAGGGTCCGAATCCCAGTGCTTCTGGGCACTAGTTCACTGTTAAGTCAGAGTTCAAACCAGCCCTTCCCAACTTGTTCAAATCTTGCAGCAAACTCTGGTACTCTTTCATTAAGCTGAGCTGAGTTAAGCAGAAAGAGTGGAAACTTTTGCGTTCCAGAACAATCAATGGCTTCACTTGCTTCTTAATTTTTTTCCCTTTAGCGAGAGAGAGAGAGAGAGAGAGAGAGAGAGAGACAGAGACAGAGACAGAGACAGAGACAGAGACAGAGACAGAGACAGAGACAGACAGAGTGTGTGTTCATGTGCATGTGGGCATGTGAGCATGCTTCTGAAGACCAAATGTTCAACCACAGGTATTATTCCTCAACAGTTGTCTACATTGTTGGTTGGTGAAAGGGGGTCTCTCGTTAGCCTGGAGCTTGCCAGCCTGGCTGGCCAGCTAGCCTGGGGGACCCCCATGACTCCTCCTCCCCAGTGCTGAGATCACAAGGGCAGACCACTATGCTTTTCCCCCCATGGTTTCTGGGGGAAGAACTCAGGTCCTCACAATTGTGTGCAAGCCCTGCACCAAGTCAACCACCACCTCCCAGCTTCCTTTCCTCTTCTTTTCTTCTTTTCCTTCCTTTCTCGCTCAATTTCTCCGCCTCTGCATCTCTGTTCCAATTGTGTTTTTCTCTCCTCCTTTTTTTCCTGTCTTTTGCTTCCCCGTCTAAGGCCCTCTGGGGACCCCAGAAAGCACTGTTACACACTGGGGTAAGCACCAGGCTCCAGAGCTGTTAAGGGTACTGAATGACCCACAAAGCTGGGGCCATTAGGCCACAAGTTAAGCACTTAGAGGAGGGATGGTTGACTTTCCTTTACCTGAAGAACAATTATCTTGTTTATGGGCTGTCAGGCCTCTCTCATCTTGCTGCACCCGCCTTTGATCTAGGACCGATTGTTTATCCTTCTTAGGGAAGCAGAAGACCAAAGTCTCATTTTTGCTTTTGACTGTTTGTTTGTTTGTTTGTTTTGTTTTGTAAGGAATATTTGGTCTGGGAATGTTGCGAACAGATTTGAGGACTATCCGTGTGCTGCAGTTATCCAAGGAAGTCCTGAATTCTCTTCAGTCCTCAAAATTCTAAGTTCCTGGAAAACTGCTGTATACCTGGGAACACTAAACTAGATCAAAAAGAAACTCAAGAGAAAAAATAAAAAGCTGTACTTCTCTATCGTGCTGTATGTGTGTATCTGCGGGTCTGTGAGTGAGACTTATGTGCACATAAAGGAGACCAGAGACTTATGTGCACATAGAGGAGACCAGAGACTTATGTGCACATAGAGGAGACCAGAGACTTATGTGCACATAGAGGCGACCAGAGGAGGGTAGCACTTGTCACTCTCCATCTTCTTCCCTTGACACATAGTCCGGGAACCTGCCTAGGTCGATGGCCAGCAAGCCCCATTGGCCCGCTAGTGCGGAGGTTATAGGCACTGGTGCTTATGCCGCAAGCGCTCTTTCCCACCAAGCCACCGCCCCACCCCACCCCCAGATAATTTTAACATTCTGCCTCAGAGGTCTGAGCACGCTGTTGGTTTACCAAGGATCTGCTGACTATGATACACTCCTCCCTGTGCAGGATGAAGCCAGACAGGCCCTCAGTCTCCCAGAGGCCCGTGAAGCTGCTGCAAACACTGGGGAGGAGGGAGTTCTACCCAGTGTGCCAGCTACAAGGTTGGTGTCTGTCTAGAGGTCGCAGGGTCACCTCTAGGCCTGACCACAGGGGAACTGGGAAGAGAAAGATCAACAATCCCCCCAGGGATGCTCAGGGGATTGGAGAAACACAGGCCCCAGGGCAATAACCAAGGTTGGAAGTTCAGCCCAGGGTGGAGTCACTCACAGCTGCTGGAAGTAATCTGAACCTATCCTGAAGCTTAGCCCCCCCACCCCACCCCAAGCTTTGGCTTCATACCTGTTATGAAGGGGGTAATAAGAGTGACCCTCATTACTTACAGGAATTTGGTAAAGATTAAGTAACTCGGTATACATAAAGTGCTCTAAGAATAGCCTGACTCATGGTAAATGCTGTGTCAATGCTGGCTAATATTGCCTAGAATGTGCCCTCCAGGGAGCCCGTCAAAGAGGCACCAATGCTCTATTTTCCCGGAAGTCCGCTGTCTACTACAGAAGACCTGTGACAACAGAGCCAATACTAGCCTTTTCATTCCCTGTTTAAAGCCCAGAACACCTGGGGGTGATGGTGTCAGTGAAGACCAAGCAAATGGGGCTCCTTTCCCTAGCAACAACGTTCAGATAGAAAATTGCAAGATAGCAACATCCTATGATCTCAATGGAAATTGGCATGCGATTAAAATGGAAATCTACCTGACATGCATGTCAGAGCCCACACATTCTCAGTGGGTAAATTCTGCAGCTTCTAATAATTGTCCCTAAGTCGGCAACGCCGTGAGCCTCAAAAGCCAACCTGGTGGGGAAGTCACACGAATTCTGCCCTACCACGTTAGCAGGGCAGAAATACTGTGACCCTCCACACAGTGACCATGGAGTCTGTGGCATAAACAGGTAATTGGCCACCTGCACAGCTGGGTGGCACAGCGAGTCAGTTCTTCAGAAGAGGCATGTCTACGAACTTAGGCAGGCTCGCTGGGCCACACCTGGCAGAGCACACTGGCAGGACTTACGCATTGCAATAGGGCTTCTTTTCATAGCCTTTGTAGTTGTTCATGTTGAGAGCCATCTTGCAGACCTCGCAGTGGAAACATCCTTTATGCCAATACTGAGAAGGAAAGAAAAACAAAAACAAATGCTTAACATCTCACTGCAATACCAGTTCTGGACAGAATGGGCAGAGAAGGCAGTCCATTTGATAACACTACCAGGAAATGCCTGTAGATCGGCACGCACGGCGTTTATCTATTTTCAATTCAACAAAGAAATCAGACAGCTGTTAAAGTTGAGTTTTAAATTAATCCAGCCACTATAGACTCACAATGGAAGAAATGTCAAGGGTCTACGCATATCATAGCCAAAAAAAGGAACCCTGAGCTCAGTTAATGGAAAAAATGGAGCCGGTGGTGTGGCTTTAAATGAAAAGGTTCTCTTTTCCAAACGTCTAAATGTTGTTTGTAGGATTTACACACGCGAGTGTCCACCAGAAGTCAGACAACTCACAGTAGCAGAGATGAACTATGTAAGTACCCTTGTCCCCATTCCCCACTGCTTCCACTAAATTGCTGAATCCCTGTCTGGGACGAAGGCTTACTCTACAGTGGCGTTTGTAACACCAAATGCAAATTTCACTGAGACCGCCTACAGCTGGTTTCAGTTGTCAGTCACCCGGGATCACACCGGGTCTGTCTCCCAGGCTGTTCAACTCTATCCACACCCAGGAAGGGCAAAGCTACAGCGACCCAGCTAAAGCCACTTCCTCTGGAATTTACCCTAGTGGAACAGGCGCCCGCCGGTGGGTCAACTTGCTACACTGGGCTGGGTCTCTCTCTCCTAGAGGTTTTATTCTTAGCACTGCGGCAACGGCCACCCTACAACATATTAATTGCTGTTTTCCTTTTCCTGAAGCCTCTGTTTCCAGAACTTCTGGGGACTGGGTGAAGGTGTCAAGGTCCGTGCACCTTGGGGAGGAAGGGACAGACTGGACGGGGGAGGGGGCGCGGCTTGTCAAACTGCACCCCCCCACACACACACACACAGCCCGTTCGCAGCCTGGCTCCTGGGTGACTCAGCCGGCTGCTGCTGGGTGCTCAGCCTAGCTCCTGTGTTCTCAGCCTGGCCCCTGGGTGGCTCAGCCTCGCTACTAGGTTCCCATCCTGGCTCCTCGGTGCCGGGGCTGCCATGCGTCCTTCAAGGATGCCGGATGGATGTCGCGCACCCTACACCCAGGACAAAAGCCTTTCCCAGTTCCAACACCCCTATCATCCAATCCCGGAGACCTCAGACACAACGGCTGGGATCTTCCTTCGATCATCCTCTCTCTCCCTGTGATGAGACCCACGAAACATACCAACCCACTCATCTTTCCAACCCAGGTGCCAAAACTTCTTGGAACAGGTGCAACCCGGAGCCCGGCAGGTCCGGGCTGGCCAGGCGTCCCCTCGCTCACCTTATCCAGGCAGTTGACTTTCTCCGTGGGATACACCACTTTCCCGCAGCGGGCGCACTGGGGATTCATTGTCGCGGTTCCCGCGGGCGGTGGCTGTTGCTGCGGCGGGGACTGGGGGCTCCGAGGAGCCGCTGTGACATCCCCCGGAGAGCCCCCGCGCCACCTCGGGGCAGGCAGAAGGGCTTCGGGCGCTGGCGAACTGTCCTGGCGGGGTGCAAGGGGGCGCGGCGGGGCCTGGGGCAGGCCGCGCTCGGCGACGCTGGCACTAGGCTCCGGCTCGGGCTGTGCGCCGCTGGCTCTGCGTCGCTAGCGCTCCAGGTACCGGTGACTCACAAGCACTCGCGCCCGCCCCTTGCGCTCGCTCACTCGCTCCCCCGCCGCCGCCGCCGCCGCCGTCGCCGCCGCGCAGGCCAAACCCACCAGCGCGCACCGACCCAAAGGGCAGAGAACCAGCCTGTCTGGCACCAAGGGACAGAGGGCGGCGCGGCGGGAGGGGGAGAGGGAAGACTAGGGACCCGGAGTACTCCACACGCAGCAGCCTAGTGGGGCCTGGGGAGCCGACACCCACGGCCACAGCAGTCCCGGGCGCCCAGGTGGGCGGTGGCGACAAAGCGAGCCAGGCAGAGGTCAAAGATGGAGTGACTGGAGCCCTGGAAAAGCTCAAACCCGCACACTCCCAGGCCCCTTCCTCAATCCCCTCCTCTCACTCAAGGGTGATGTCCCTGACACCCAGAGGTCGGCCAAGGATGTGCCCAAGCTCCTCCTATATCTCAAGGGACCAGTTCTGCATGGTAGAGCCCAGCACACTGGCCAAGAGTCTTTCTGTGCCTTAAACAGAAGACTCCTAGCCTGGAACTGGGAGGTTCACGGGAACCGGGAGACTCAACCCCCCCACCACCACCCCACACACACACCTTTGGGTCACCTAGCTCCCACCACTACCCGGCAGAGAAAATGAGTAGCGTGCCTGCCTGAAGTCCTGGATGAGGAAGCTTTCTTGGTGCCCCCTAGTCGCCGCACTTTTTATACCCGTCACTGGAGAGAGCTACTACTGGTCATCACTCATCACAGGCCAGAATCAAATCTCTCTCGGTGTCTACAGTCGGTGTTCGCTTTAAGTGAATATATCCAGAATGTAGTTTTGCAATTAAGTACCCCCGAAAGATCTGCGAAAAGTTCTCTTGCGCTAGGACAAGCAATTACAAAGCCATCATCCAAACCAGAAGAGCCAGAAAATCAAGCAGTGGGTAAGGATGGACCGGGGACAAACCAGCAAGGTTTTCCTTTTTAATAATAACATCAAGGTTATTGGATTCGTTTTCGAAAGGCAAGCGAACGGGGCGGGAGGGGGGCGGGGAGGGGGAAGCCACGTTAACTGTATTTTGTGCCTGGCCCTGCCACTTGCTGGTTTTGTGGCCTTCTGCCAACGCTTAGCCTCTCTTTGACTCAATCTTTTCATCTTCGGAATGGGGGTGACAACGGGAGTTACAAAACAGCTCTGACCCTTCCGGGGGGTGGGTTAAGTGAATCTGCGGTCGGTAAGCCTTCAACCTCCCTGGCTTCTGTAAGCACCAGGCAGATCACATCGGCTAGGATTATCATAAATTGGTTGTAACAAACACATTCCTTTCCTAGCAAGAGGATTAAGATTCAGCCGTGCCACTTAGCAACGTCTGTGACAAACATTTCTGTCAGTTCAAGAAAAATCATAGCTGCAGCTCTTCCCGGAGACGACTATTGATTGCCAGGCCTCTCAGGCAGCCTGCACCATGAAACATCCAGGATAATGCCCGGGCTGTTTGACTTTTCAAAGAGGTAACTTATTCAAACATAGTCACCAAACCCAGGGGCTCTGAGCCTCTCACTGCTGTGTCCACAACCCCACCCTCAAAGCAAATAAAAGGATAATTTGCTATCTGAGAGTAGCACTTATCCTTAAAATCACCTCGAAGATCATTCAAGGGGATGATGGGTTAAAAAGGTATGTGCGAAATCTCCTGAAGGGCAGTAATTTTAATCAATTTTTTTTTTAATCATTTAAATTTGGGGGGAAGTGCCTATCATAAAATATAGTCTAAATACTTTATCCTTTCTAAATGCTAAGCACAGAATTCAGGGGTAAAATGATGGTGATGTTTATAGCTGGCTATAGCTGGTTCCCTATAAATTGCATAATTTCTTATGAAATCAGCCACCCCTCACAGTGATTGACACACTGTAAGCCGTAATTAACTGTAGACTAAACACATGCACTAGACAAGTGCACACCTTAAAACTGAAATTAACTGTGGAGTGTTACTCTTTGAAGAGGAAACAGTGGCTCCTGGCCCTGTTTCCTTCCCGATTCTGTTCCTCTGATACTTTGTTTTCTGTGTCAATCCAGCTTCTAAGTTTCTTGATGTCATATTAAGAGAACTCTAAGCCAGGCCTTGGTGGCGCATGCCTGTAATCCCAGCACTTGGGAGGCAGAGGCAGGCGGATTTCTGAGTTCGAGGCCAGCCTGGTCTACAGAGTGAGTTCCAGGACAGCCAGGGCTACATAGAGAAACCCTGTCTCGAAAAACAAAAACAAAAACAAAACAATACAAAACAAAAAAACTAAAAACAAAAAAAGAGAGAACTCTAATACCATCTGTCTCTAAAAGGACCTCGTTATTTTCTAAACCAAGGTCCTGATGCTTTGGCTGGAACCTGTCCTCCTCTGGCCCAGCCTTCTTCCTTCAAACAGATGAAATGATTTAATTGTTCCACCAGAGAGACTTCTGCCCTCCTGTCTTTAACTTGACTAGTCAAGAAATTCTGCCTTATGGGACTGTATCCCAGAACATCCACATTTAGTTCTTTCTGCTGGCCTGGCCACAGAGGTATAATAATAATAATAATAATAATAATAATAATAATAATAATAATAGCAGCAGCAATAATAATGTACTATTATTAGTCATCTTTATGGAAAAAAAGTATCTGTACTTAGAAGTCAGATTATTTCTTTAGATAAAATTCTCACATCTGCCTATTTTTTCCCTATGGAGTCTATTAATAGAAAATCTGTTACGAACAATGATTATTTAAGCTATATAAATTAAACACAAATTCAAAAATTTTTTAAAGTTACCTAACCTTTGACAAGGAGTGGCTTAGACATAATTATGGTGAATTGTCCTACTACCAAGAACAGAGCACCTAATGTGAGGAGCCCAAATGATTACCCTAATTCCTGCTTTATATGTCATTCTCTTTTTAGTGGCATGTCAGTGTCCTCCCCCAACAGGGCATGACATAGCAGCAAACTTCAGCTAATGAAAAAAAAAATCTCTTGATGAATAACAAGACACACCAAGAAAAGCTCCGTGTTTCCACACTCAAGGCATCTATAAATACCAAGCCTTGGTGGTAAAGTGAGTCCGCTGGAAACCTTCCCCACTCTGGAAGGAGAAGAAGGAAAGGAAAGATGAATGTCAAGTCCTTGTTCCCACCGTTCTGGGATACAGACCCTAAAATAAAGAACAAGACAAGGCCATCTGAGTCAGACAATACAATGTCTCCTCACAAAACTGACGGCTCCCTTCCGAACCCCCTCCTCCTGTGAATGCATTACTTTCCATGATACTATACCATATTGCACATAGAATCCACCACCACTAAGACCCTATATCCTAAAGACTTTGTCCCCAGCCTATGTCATTATTGGAAAGTAAACCTTCCAGAGGTAAGGTCTAATGAGAAGTGGGTCCTTTGGGTAGATGACCTACATTTCTTCCCACCCATATATGCTGCTCATACATTATTCCAAAGTAATAAAGCCATGCCCCTGTGGACTGAACATTGAAAATCCATAAGCCAAAATAGAACCGTCCTGTTTTGAAAATGAATATCTCAAGTATTTTGTAACCAGAAAAGTGAATGCAACACAGGATGAAAAAGAATCTCCTGACGTTATGAAGGATGCTGACGTGGAAGGGCCAGCTAGAATATCAGGGTGGACTCAGTGTCATTGCAGGAACTCTCAAAAAAGGAAGACAGGAATCTCGCAATCAGAGAAGACGTGGCAATAGAGGCTGAAGTCTAAGAGAGATTTAAAGATACTGCAATGCTTGCCTTGAAAGTCAAGGAGGGTAGAGGGAGCAGAGGAATAATGTCTCAACCTCTAAGGAGACTCTGGAAAAGTCAAGGAAACAAATTTTCCCCTAGAGCCTTCGAAAGGAATACAGCTCTGCTGCCATCTTGATTTTAGATTTTCTGGCATTCAGAACTGTGTGCTGACAAGCCTGTGTTGTTTTTCATCATTAGGTGTTGTCCGGTTGGTTGGGGTTTGGTTTGGTTCAGTTTGGTTTGGTTTGGGTAGGGTTGGAATTGAACCTATGTCTCTGTGCATGTGAGGACAAACACTCTCCCTCTGAACTACAGCCAGGGGTGTTTCGACTAATTTTGTTATAACAGCAGCAACAGAAAACTAAAACATCTGTGTGAACTTTGACCTTCCTTTCAACCACAGTGAGTTACAAAAGTCCTGTAGGACTAGTTTATAAGTCAAGACGGCTAGGATTCTTTATGCGCAACCTTAAAACAAAGTGGGCAGGGGGTGGATGAGAGAGCAGGGGGAGGGAAAAGGACATGTGGGACCTTTGGGGGTGGGGAACCAGAAAAAGGGAAATGAATTGTAAATATAGAATATATCCAATAAAAAAAAAAAAACAAAGTGGGCAAAGACAGCTCTTGCCTCCTGATGAAAAGACTTATTCACATAATTTACCTCACTTCATTACATTGTGGTCATGCAGATACAATATAAGCAGTGCACCGGTGAGCATGCTCAGAAATCTTCCTGAGTTCTCCTTTCCTTGAGTACAGAGCGGCTCAGTGAGTATCTGTCTCATCTTTTCAGCAACTAAATCAACTAAATCAGCTCAGAGTGTGTCCCCTACACACTTACCCAGGCACCAAACCCGGTCAGGGTTACTTCCAAAGAGTTCTCAAGCCAGGCAGTGATAGCACACACCTTTAATATGCCAGCACTTGGGAGGCAGAGGCAGGCGGATTTCTGAGTTCGAGGCCAGCCTGGTCTGCGGAGTGAGTTCCAGGACAGCCAGGGCTACAGAGAAACCCTGTCTAGAAAAAAAAAAAAGAGAGTTCTGTCTCCGTGCCTCTGACTTAGCGTAGCAAATCTTGTCTCCTTCATATTTTTCTGTAAGTAATCCCTAAATATTTTATCATCACACAAACTATGGAAGAAAATAAGATTTTGCTCTCACAGACCATAATTAGAAATGTTATCAACCATCCAGTGGAAAAAAGATAGCCTTTTCAACAAATGGTGCTGGTTCAACTGGAGGTCAACATGCAGAAGAAGGCGAATCGACACATTCTTATCTCCTTGTACTAAGATCAACTCCAAGTGGATCAAGGCCCTCCACATAAAACCAGACACACTGAAACTATTAGAAAAGAAACTTGGGAAGACCCTGGAGGACATGGGCACAGGGGGAAAGTTCCTGAACAGAACACCAATAGCTTATGCTCTAAGATCAAGAATTGACAAATGGGACCTCTTAAAATTACAAAGTTTCTGTAAGGCAAAGAACACTGTCAGAAGGACAAAACAGCAACCAACAAAGTGGGAAAAAATCTTCACCAACCCCACATCTGACAGAGGGCTAATATCCAATATATACAAAGAACTCAAGAAGTTAGACCCAAAGAACCAAATAACCCTATTAAAAATGGGGTACAGAGCTAAACAAAAAATTTTCACCAGAAGAAATTCAAATGGCCAAGAAACACCTTAAGAGATGTTAAACATCATTAGTCATCAGGGAAATGCAAATCAAAACAACCCTGAGATTCCACCTCACACCAGTCAGAATTGCTAAGATTAAAAACTCAAGAGACAACAGGTGCTGGAGAGGATGTGGAGAAAGAGGAACACTCCTCCACTGTTGGTGGGATTGCAAAATGGTAAAACCCCTCTGGAAATCAGTGTGGCGGTTCCTCAGAAAATTGGGCATGTCACTTCCAGAGGACCCTGGCATACCACTCCTGAGCATATACCCAGAGGATTCCCCTGCATACAATAAAGACACATGCTCCACAATGTTCATAGCAGCCTTGTTTATAATAGCCAGAAGTTGGAAGGAGCCCAGATATCCCTCAAAGCAGGAATGGATACAGAAAATGTGGTATATTTATACAATGGAATATTACTCAGCAATTAAAAATAATGAATTCATACAATTTGTAGGCAAATGGTTAGATCTGGAAAATATCATCCTAAGCGAGTTAACCCAATCACAAAAGAATACACAAGAAATGCAATCACTGATAAGTGGATATTAATGAGCCCAGAAGCCCTAAATACTCAAGGCACAATTAGCAAGTCAAATGATTCCCAAGAAGAAGAAAGGAGAGGACCCTGGGCCTGAAAAGATTGGACCCAGTTTTGTAGATCCAGAACAGAGAAATGGTGGTGGGAGGGGGGATGATTGGGGAATAGTTGAGGGGGGAGAGGAATTATGGGACGTATGGTGGGGGGCAACTGGGAAAGGGGAAAGCCTTTGGAATGTAAACAAAGAATATAGAAAATTTAAAAAAGAATAAAAAAATAAATAGCTTATAAACCTAAAAAAAAGAGAAAAAGAAAGAAATATTATCAACTAGGGATATAGATCAGTTGGTAAAGTTCTGGATTCAAAGCCAAGTACCACATAAAACCAGGGGCAGTAGTGCACACCTGTAATGCCACCAAAGACAAGGTAGCAACGAGAGGATCACTACAACTACAGGTGGCTTTAAGGCTACTCCGAGGCTACTTGAGGTCCTGTCTCAAAAAAAAAAAAAAAAAAAAAAAATGTTAGGGCTGGAGAGTTTGCCCAGTGGTTAGAGCACTTGTTCTTCCAGAGGACAAAGGCTTGATTCCTAGGACCTCCTTGTTGACTGGCAAAGGTCTGAAACTCCAGTTCAAGGGATTTGACACCCTCTTCTGATCACTACGGGCACCAGACACTCACCTGGTGGATAAGCATACACTCATACAAAACATAATTTAAAAAAAAAAGAAAAAGAAAGTAAGAAATATCATAGACAGAAAACCTGAACTTGTCCAGGTCTGGGAAATGTCCCCACCCCTGCAATGCAGTGTGTTTTGTTTTGTTTTTTAAATAAATATGCTCATATAAGACACTATACGTTGTAAGAATTTAATCAATATTTGTTGTTGTGACTTTTGTCTAATGCTACTTATAGTATGTTAATTGAGTCTCCAAAATCACAGGAGAATCTGCATGTCCACACTTAAGACTCTGATTGGTAAATGAAGTCCCGGTCAGCCAATGGCTGGGCAGAGAGACAGAGGCTGGACTTTTTGTGATTCCTGGGCAAGGAACAAAGGTAGGAGAGGAAAAGGGATAGAGTGGCCATGCTGGGAGAGGAGTAGCTGCCACGCCTATACGCAACAGAGAGAGAGAGAGAGAGAGAGAGAGAGAGAGAGAGAGAGAGAGAGAGAGAGAGAGAGGTCTAGGGCAACAACAGTGGAATATAGATTTTAGTAAGTAATAACTCTGGAATATCGGAGAAAAGATGTTAGCCACATGGAGGATTGGGAGTAGCCCAACCATTGAGCTATTTAAGGCATATTAAACTATAAAGGTTGGCGCATGTGTGCGTGCGTGCGTGCATGCATGCATGTGTGTCATTCATGTGGGAAGCCAGAACATTAGGACCCGAAGCAAGGGACGCATGCACCACTGCCGCTGGGTCGATTGGAGAAGAGATTAACTGGCGACTGCAACGGTTTGTTATAATCACTGAATTACTAGAACAAAATTTTAAATTAGGTTCTATGCTGCATTTTAAGATAAATCAGATGGTCCATGACTAAGATGGTGGTTATTATTATCCTCTTCATATATTCTAAAGCCTGTTTTCCCAATCATCTGCCTACTTCATAAATATCAAATTACCAAGATAAAATTGACAGGGAGAACGATTTCCTGGCCGGGCCCAGTGGCTCTCATCGTTAACACCAGCACTCTGGAGACAGAAGCAGGTGGGTAGATCTGCTCGAAAGTCAGCAGGGCAACCAGGGAAGAGTTCTAGACCCACCAGAGCTACATAGTGAGGCTGTGTAAAAACCAACAACAACAATAAACAACACTTGTCCTGGACAGAGAGAAATAAGTATTAATAAAGTGATTAGCCACAAATTGGGCGCCTATATCACATGCTCCATCTCCCAAGACAGAGGGATAATCAGGGAAGAGAGAGAAGGATGATTAGAGCCAGATGTTAGGACAGATGGGAGGGAGATAGTTGTCTTCTGGATGCGATAGGGCCTTCATGGTCTTGAACTCACAGCGACTATGATTGTCTCACAGCGACTGCTATTGTCTGCACGAGAGCAAGCCAGTCAACCAGCATAGATGGAGGGGGCGGGGCTCATGAGTCCCTCCCCTCTCTGAGCTCAGATTCACAGCCAATGGCTGCAAAGGGAGAAAAAGTCAGTTTTATTTGTAGGTGTGGCCCGTGTAGGCCCAGCACACTCCAGTGGTTAATCCCACAGCCACTGTGAGTTACATGGGCAGCCACAGATTGGACTTCATGGGTTATTTTAAAAAAATTAAAATAAAAAGACATGAATTTGGAGGTGGCGGAGGATGGGCCTGGGAGGAACACTGGGAGGAGCAGTTAGGGGGACGGCGAAAGGTAAAGGGTGATCAAAATGCATTATATTATGTATAAAATTCCCGATGAATAAAAATTGTGTGTTAAAAATAAGGAAAAAGATGATAAAGAAAAAAATGCATATGGAAAAATCTGTATGATTGTCGTCGTCACTTTTCTACTGTTGTGATAAGACACCAGGACCAAGGCAACTAACTTAGAGTTTATTGAGGCTTACAGCTTCATAGGGGAGTGTCCATGACCATCCAGGTAGAGATTATAGCATCAGGCAGGCAGGCATGCAGGGCACCCAAGCAGTAGCTGAGAGCTTACATCTCCATCCACAATTGTGACTCAGAAAGAGAAAAATGGAAGTGGCATGGGCTTTTGAAATGTCAAAGCCTGCCCCCCGTGACACACCTCCTCCAGCCAGGCCACGCCTCCTAATCCTTCCCACACACCTCTTCCAACTGGAGCCTAAGCATTCAGATAGGTGAGCCCATGAGGGCCATTCTCATTCAAATCACCACAGGGACTACGTGTACAATTTACCTTTGTGTCTTTATCTCCCCTCCACAAAATTCATAAGTTGAGATGTTAGTTCAACTTGCAGAGAGAATCCCTTATGTACTGTGCCGAGGTGTCACCTGTCAATAAATATCTGATGGTCAATGAGCTGAGGCGGGATTAGAAGGTGGGACATCGGGCAGAGAGAGGGAGGGAGGGAGGGAGGGAGAGAGAGAGAGAGAGAGAGAGAGAGAGAGAGAGAGAGAGAGAGAACACTCTGGGAGTTAGTAAGGAGAGTCGCCACCCAGACTTGAAGGAAGTTAGGCATATTAAACTGAGGAAAGGTAAGTAACCAGCCTGGTGGCAGACATAGACTGGTATAAAGAGGTTAATATAAATTAAGAGCTACTTCCGAAGGTCCTGAGTTCAAATCCCAGCAACCACATGGTGGCTCACAACCATCCGTAAAGAGATCTGACTCCCTCTTCTGGGGTGTCTGAAGACAGCTACAGCGTACTCACATATAATAATAAATAAATTTTTTAAATAAATAAATAAATAAAGAGCTAGTTGGGGGCCAAGCCTAGCTTATGACTTAGGCACTTCATTAATAAATAATAAGCCTCTGCGATGTTATTCGGGAACTGGGGCAAGGGTGGACTCGCCCACCGCTACGCCAATGTTCTGGTTTAGAGATGAGGACTGTGGGAGAGAATGAACTCCAGACCATGAGGATGCAGCTCTCGCTGTGACGTCAGCACCTCGTACCTCGTAAGAAGGAATAGCAAGGCTGGGTGGTTCCTCTTTCCAGAACCGTCCCGGCACGCTGATTCCCCGGACTTGTAGCCTCCAGACAATGCAAAAGAACATGAGCATTGAAGCCACACAGAATCAGGTGTACTTTTTATGGAGTTCAAGTTGACTAACAGGGGACCTCCAGGGAGCTTATAACTAACTCAGGGGAAATATCCCTGGTGGATAAAAACAATGACAGGGACAAAGATAAGTAGTTTTCCTCTTTCCTGGTTGTAGATTCTCATGCTTTTCTTGTATCAAAGCTCTGACTCACTAATTAGCGTCAATTTCAAGCCAAAGAGTAAAGTAGATTTCCAACCTGCTTGGCAAGAATTGCAATTACGTTCAGGGACAAAATGAGGACTTGTTCTCGGCGTACACAGGAGCAAATAAAAGTTTAACTGTTCAAAAGTAATATCAAATCTATAATACAGTCATGATCAAATAAGAATTGTTTTGGGTGGTTTTGAAAAATCTAATTCCAGGTAAGATATAGCTAGTGGTCATTGCTTTTCTTTTAATTAATTTTAGGAGACATTAGTAAATATATATATATATATATGTGTATATATATATACACATATATATGTATATATATGTATACACACACACACATATATATACATATATATATATATATATATATATATATATCCTTGTCTTTAAGATTAAAAAAATAAGAACAAGGAGATCTTAAAGAACTGAGAGGAAATCCCGAGCCTCAGGCTGGAGCGATGGCTGGCTTCGTTGGTCAAGCACTTGCTGAGCACACTTGAGCACCTGAGTTCAATTTCCTGATGACCCGAGTTCAATCCCTGTAACCCATTGTAGAAGGAAGTAAATTGGCTTGTGTAAGTTGTCCTCTGATCTCCATATCGGCACCGTGGAACGTATGTTCCCACCCCTGCAAATCAATAAATAATTTTTTTTAAAAGCCCTGCCCATAATCCCAGTACTGGGGAGGTAGAGACAGGAGGATTCCTGGGACTCCATGGCAAATCAGTCCAGCTCAGTTCGTGCCCCAAACAGGATCAGTTAAAGACCCTATCTCAAAAGGAAAGCAGAGAGCGATTGAAGAGGACACTTGACCCTGCCTTCGCAAAAACGAACCTGTGTGTATGTATACACACACACACACACACACACACACACACACATATGGCCTTAAAGCACAGAAAACTGCTGTTTCTAAATGACGGTTCAAAGACCTGGGCCTATACTGTCCAGGAGAAATACAGCCATGGTTTCAAATATGAGCCACACATATCATTTTCAATTTTGGGGTAGCTACATTTTTCAAACAACAACAACAGCAACAACAACAACAAAAGACAAGTAAAAGTACTTTAGTGATATATTTTATTTTTATTTGACACAATTTAGTAAAACTATTGTGTCAACATGTGATCAATAGTTGTTTTAAATTAAGCAGAGTTTCCATTGGTTTGTTGGTTCTGGACTAAGACTCCATCCAACCTTCTCTATTTTCACCCTCCCAGAATCTCAGTTGGAATTGTCCTGATACTGGGGCTAGAGAGATGGTTCAGAGGTTAAAGTTCACCCTGCTCTTGCAGAGGACCAGAGTTTGGTTTAGAGCGTCTATATCACATACCCACAACTGCCTGTAACTCTACGTACAGAGCACTGAGGCATTCTTCTGGCTTTTACAGATACCTGAACCCACAGGCAGACACACAGGCACACACAGAAATAAAAAAATAAATCTTTAAAGAGAACTGTTGCAGTGCAAATACAGCATTTTTTTTTCAGTATGCGGTGAGACAGCGTGATGTTCGTGCAGCCACAGAGAAAAAGGAGCCATGGACAGAGTCAGGGTCACAGACCTGGATGCAGGCCGACACTGGCTAACTCCGAAGGGCTCCTTAATGCTGACCACGCCAGAGCTCAGGAGCAGACGCAGCATCACGGCCCTGCTGTCCAAATGGGCATCTGCCACGGCTCCCCGAAGCTGATGTCACCGAGACAGAACAGGACTACAGAAGATGGGGAAGGAAGAGAAGGGATAGAAAATGTAGCACTGAAGAAGGAAACGAGAAAGGACCCTGTGAACCCAGAGAGGCCTCTAGCTGAGCTCGGCCGGAGGGCAGCTGAGGGCAGCCCGGGGCCAGAAATAAATTCCATCAAAAGCCGAGAGCCTGGAAAAACCAAGAGTCACGTGAGGCCCGAAAGGCATTTTGTCGTGACGGAAGTGGAGTGTTTGGCGTGTGTACTAACAAATCAACTCTGTTGCTTCGTCGACAGGGTCAGCTAAGTCAGTGTGGATGAGGTGCTAGGGACAGGGTCCGGGGCCTCGCAAGTGCTGAGCCTGCACATCTAACTGCTTTTGAAACTCAGTACTCGCAGCTTGAGCTCTGTGCAGTAAGGTCGGTTTGCTAGTTTAGAAAAGTTTGCTTGCTTGCTTGCTTGTGTGTGTAGTTGTTTTTTTTGGGGGGGGGGCAGTATGAAGAAGTTGACATCAAGTGTCCGCTATCATTCTCTACCCTTCTGTCACTGAACCCAGGTTTTGCTGATTGGCTAGACTAGTGTCCCAGTAAGCTCCAGTGATCTTGTCTCTTTGACACCAGTGCTGGAGCTTCAGGTGTAGATGAGCCCAGCTTTTTTTTTTTTTTTTTTTTTAAGATTTATTTATCTTACATATGTGAGTATACTGTTTCTTTCTTCAGACGCACCAGAAGAGGGCATCAGACCCCATTACAGATGGTTGTGAGACACCCTGTCGTTGCTGGGAATTGAACTCGGGACTTCTGGTAGAGCAGTCAGTGCTCTTAACCTCGGAGCCATCTCTGCAGACCATGAACCCAGCTTTTCTGTGGGTTCTGGAGATCTGAACTCAGGTCCTGTTTGCTCTTTACTCTCTGAGCTATCTGTCTAGCCCTGGTTCTTTTATCATTGTTGTTTGCTTGTTCTGTCCGTCTGTTGAGACAGTGTCCCACGACACAGCCCTTTCTGGCCTGAAATTCAATATATAGACCTTGAATTCACAGAAATCCACCTGCCTCTGTCTCCCAGGTGATGGGATTAAAGGCGTGCACCACCATGCACACAGATTGTTTTAGTTTTTAAGAAAAAGTCTCACAATGTATCCCAGGCTGGTCTTGAACTCTGTTTCCTTCTGCTGAAGCCCCCACCCCCACCCTCCACCCCCACCCCCCACCCCCAAGGGCTGGCATTGCAGACATGGAAGGCAGTGTAAGTTTCCTGGCTGAGAAGACAAGACAGAGAAGATGGCCCCAAATGGAAACTAAGCCAGTAGTGCCTGTGACCTTCATTTTTCAATTCCCTGGCCATACTTATTATTTTTCCGTGGACTATGGGTTCAAGGTTGTCAAATGAAATTTTCGTCCCATTTCAAATAATGAAGCAAAAATATGTCTTAAGGTAACATAACATCATAAGCAATCATTGCTAAAAACACAGGCTCGTTCTCAGTTCTCCGCAAAGAGACTAAGGCTTCACTCGGGGGTGGGGGTGGGGATTTCCTTCCTCGGCTGTGACTCATCAAACGGGGAAAGTGTGGAGTCTGCTCTTCACCAGCATTTTACAAACGCTCTCTGTACAGAATGTGCCCATTAGCGGTAGGCATCAGAGCAAGAAAGTGTTCTCCGGCATGAGTAATCCGAATTAAGTGGAATGAATGGAACCGGCCTCACGGAGATGGACGGAGAAAAGAGCCTTCATTATATAAAAAGGAAACCCGAGCGCCCTCGCCGCCCCCCCACCCCCCACTGCCGCCGCGGCCGCTGCTTGGCGCAGCCTCGGCCAATAAAAACAGGTATCGGCGCTCAACTAAAACAGGACGGAGATGTAAAGTAACAGGAGCGCTGCTGCTGCTGCTGCTGCTGCTTAAAAATTCAAGTGAAAAGGTAAAACATGTTAACTAGAATTTAATGACATGAAAAAGAGGTTTCTGGTGTTTTGCTAAGTCGGGGGGGGGCAGGGGGGGAGAAAAGAAAACATGTTGCAAGAGTGGTTTCCTGTGATCTCACTTTTCACTAATTTTATGGCAATATGCAGAGAGCAAGCAGCCCGGGAAAGGAGCACTGAGACCGTAACAGAGGCGGGATTGTGCTCTGTGTTTTCCTTCCTGTCTACTCTTCCCAAATGCGTTTGTTTACTTAATTATTTAAAGCAGAGTTTCACTAGGTAGCCCAAGTAGGCCTCCAAGCCCTGATTCCCCTGTGCCCGGGTTACCTACCTCCACACCCTGCTGGTGTTTTTGCTAGAAATGTCAACAAAGCAGAAGAGGGCTTTGTTGTGGAGACTGCTGTGTGTCATCCTTCCTTGCCCCACCAGGTTCCCTCCCCCTTCTCCTCCCCCTCCTCCTCCCCCCTCCCTCTCCCCCTCCTCCTCCATCCCTCTTTCGTTCCAACCTATCTCCTGCACCCCTAAAGGAGAGGAAGTGATCACCAGTTTTTGTTTTGTTCTGTTAAGAATGTGCCCGGCTAATAAGAACAAAAAGGCACCAAGAGGTCGCCCCTGGCCGTCTCCACCCATTCCTGATACTCCTGCGGTCAGGGAGTGATGAGGGTGTGGTCCACAGAACTCTGGTCTCTGAGGAGAGGTACCTACCAAGCCCTGCACACACGGAATTTCAGTTTCTCTTTCTGCTGCATTTCCCACAGACTCTTCAGAAAGTTCTTTCTCCTGGTGTACGCTCTGGAGTTTGTCATTTGAAAGGCCCTTGTGTCCAGCCTTTGGGGGATTTGCACTACACTTTTTCTTTGTGCTTCGAGGTGCTGCTCAAAGTGAGGGTTTCAGCTGTAGGCCTGTGGCCTTGAGACCCTCTGAAGAAGTTCACTCAAAGGGATCCAAGATCTTCGCTGTGGTGGCTTCCATTCCCGCCCATTGCTTCTTTAATTCTCATTTGTGTGTGTGTGTGTGTGTGTGTGTATACACATATATATGTACATGTATATATACATATATATATATAAATAAATTTTTATCATATAATCAAACAGCAACACTAAATTACTATTATTTTAAAAGTTCAGGCAAAATTATTATATACTTGAAAAAATTCAATATATCTTTACCTAAAAATCTTAGATACATTAAATCTATGAGAAGACACTGATAGGTAAAGTGAACCCTCATACTCCTCCATTTTAAGCCCACCTGTATGAAGCAGGCAGTGGTGGTGCACATCTTTATGCCAGCACTCAGGAAGCAGAAGCAGGTGGACCTCTGAATTCGAGGCCAGACCGGGCTACAAAGCAAGTTCCAGGATAGCCAGGGCTTTACGGAGAAACTCTGCCTTAAAAAAAAAAAAAAAGTGCCTGTATTACACATGGATAAATATTGAATTCTCTCTATATGTGTGTAAACATATATACATTCTCATTAAAGTACCTGAAGGATATTTGTCAAGGGGTTGACAACAGTCACAGTTGGAATGAGGGAGTCCGTCCATCAGGTTGTCATAACACAACACCATCAACTGGACAAGCCACAAGCAAGAGGCATTTAACTTTGCCATTCTGAAGGCCGGATGGTCACAGGGGAGGCAGACTCATCGTGGGATGAGGGATGAGCGTATGTGTCACAGACAACCTCTTGCTGTGTCTTCACAGGGTAAGAAAGATAAGGACCTTCTCAGTGTGCGTGTGTGGGGGTGGGGGGTGTCCATCCAAGTATGTGGAGGCACACATGCACATGTATGCACATGTGTGGAGGCCAGAGCAACCCCAGGTGTGGCTCCTCTGAGCCATCGGTCTTGTGTTTTGAGCCAAGCTCTCTCACTGGCTTGGGGCTCACCAAGCAGGCTGGGCTGCCTGTTTACCAAACTGCTTTGTTGCTACTAATCTGAATGACCTCATGGGAGCACACACGAATAAGAGGGGTTGGTAAGGTTGCTCAGGGGTTAGGGAGCACTTGCCACACGATCCCTGAAGACCTAAGTACAAAGCCCCAGAGCCCACAAGAAGCCAGGCATGACAGCGTGTGTTTGTAATTCCAGTGCTCTGATGGCCAGAGAGGAAGGAGCAAAGGGAGATTCCAGGAAACTCGCAGGCCTGCTAGCCCGGACACCTGGACACAGAGTGTCAAACCAGGACAGAAGGCAAGGGGAACACCTGAGGTGATCCTCTGACCACCATACAGAGAGAGAGGAGAGGAGGGGGAGGGAAAGGGAAGGGGGAAGAAAGGGGGAGGGTAGGAGGGGGAGGGGAGGGAGAGGGGGAGAGGGCGGGAGAGAGAATACAAAAAATAGATTTTAGGGTTGGCAGGGTGGTTCCCACCCAGACTGATGAGCCCCAGCCCCCGGACCCACGGAGAGAGCTGAGTCCCACAGATTGTCTGACCTCCACACTCGTGCCTTAGGGCCTGCACACACACACACACACACACACACACACACACATGCATATGCATGCATACGGTGAATAAATAAATAAATGAAAAAATATTGACGAAAACATGTTTTCTGTTCATTTCTTCCTTGTCTCTCTCGCTTGGTTTGTGTAGGCCCGAGTTTCTGACAGGGCTCATTTTCTTACTTTCTGAAAAATTTCTTTGGACAGTCCCTGAGCCATGGGTCTCCGGGCAACAAACTCCCTTTTAACTTTTGTAAAGAGCCTTTTCTCCCTACTTTACTTTTAAAGAATAATTGTACTAGGTACAGAATTCTAGGGAGAAGGTTTTGTCCCTTGAGTTTAACTATTTGCCTCCATCCTTTTCGCTTTTAGGATCTCTGATGAAAGCACCACTACCCCCTATCCTGCCTCCTTGATGGGCGCAGTACGCTTTTCCTCTGAGTCCTTTCATATCTTCCCTTATCTTTGATTTTTCTAAACCTTGGGTATGATATGCCTATACACAGAGTGGTTGGTTTTGTCTTTAGCTTTTTATTGATTCTTTGTGAATTTCGCATCGTGAACCCCAATCTTGCTCCCATCCCGTCCCTTCCCGCTCACCCTCTGCCCCTGCAACCCCACCCTACCCCCACCCCCACCCGCAAAGAAAACAATCTACAGCTGTGAATGCTGTATCGTGTCACTCAGGACACCACGGAAGGGTGCTCTTGTCCACACACCTTTGCTTGCGAAGCTTCCTTGTATTGACCACTGGTCTGACTCAAGGTCTCTGGTTTCGGCCACACCCTTAATACTGATCCTCTGCTGGGACTCCTCTTAGATGTCCTGCTGGTGCCCTTTCTCATGGAGAGTCCGCAGCTTTGGATCTGCAAGACTGGCCCGTTCACATGCTCCAGCAGTTCATAGATGGGGTAGATGTTGGGGGCGGGCCAACTCAAAGCCCTGGATCTGGGCCTGGGTGATAACTGAGTTGGTCAGCCCACCGGTTCTCCTGCACCCACAACACCAGAGCAAGCACCACTTCAGGGCGCCCGCTAGTTTACCCAGGGCCACAGCCTGCAAGGGGCAAAGCCAGTTCTCCCATGATGCCCAGGTGAGGGGTGGGGCCAGCGCTGCATAGCTGTCTGACATCAGCATGGCCCCCGAATGGCGGCCTAATCCGGGGACCTCAGGTGGCTTAGCCCACTACGACACGGCAGGCTGTGCCTCACTGCCCTGGGGTGTCCAGGTCTGCCTCTCTTCATTGCGCCCCCATTCTTCTGCTTCTCTTTCTCTCCCATCTCTATGGTTCATCTTAGTGCACCCCCTGGGGGGCTCTGGGTGTCTGGGGTCATCGCAGGAGAGTTATGTACCATCTATGCCATGTGGCACCAGGCAGGAGTCATCTCAGGTGTGTCTGCCCACCTGGGCCTCGTGGCACCAGGCGTGCTTGCCCTCTCTCTCTTCTCTGTCTCTGTCTGTCTCTGTCTCTCTAATTCGACATAATTTTCCCTGCATTTCTGAACCTGTGATTAGGCATCAATCATTGATTTAAGATGTTCTCAGATGTTGGGTATCACGCATTTCTTCTGCTCCTTTCTTCCTCTGTTCCTTTGGTATGCCCACCGTGCCCACATTGTATCTTTAGTGATCGTTTCCTAGTTCTTGGCCATGCTGTTTGTCGTTTTCCTTCTCCTCTCCCTTTGAATTTGTTTAGGAAGACTCTACGGACAGCTCTCGAAACTCACTGACTGTTTCTGCAATGTCACCACCAAAGGCACTCTCCCTTTCCTCCGTAGGGTTTCCGTCTTTGGATTCCGCTATCCCCTTGTTCCTCCAGGATGTCCACCTTCCCATTAAACTCCCAGAATATTAAAGTTTGCTTGTCTTAAACATAGCTGATAAAGCTGTCTTGACTTCCCAGACAGTCGACTAAACTGTCTCCGCCATATTTGAGTCTGGTCTGAGGCTTGCCCTGTCTCTTTGTTTGTGTTCCCTTTCAGTCCACCTGTGGCTTATTTTAGAAGTGAGATGCAGTGGACGGAGAAAATGGGTTCCCTGCAAGGCTTCGTGTGCTTCCTTATACACACGGCTAGGAGTTTGCTGCAGCTATCCTGCCTGCCCTGGTGTTTGATTCCTCTGCGCTGACTAGTGTGTTCTGGTTGACCTACCTGAAGATTCCCTTGAAAACAAGGTCTAACAGCGTGGTTCTTTAGTTGTGTTCTTTAGTCCCATGGCCCATGATTGGGTTTCAGCATATTTAAAGAACTGATAAGTGAGGTGACCCAGTCTCAAAAGAATACCCATGGTATACAGTCACTGATAAGTGGATATTAGCCTAGAAGCTTGAAACACCAAAGACACAAATCACATATCAAGTGATGTCTCACAAGAAGAAAGGAGTGGACACTGGTGCTAGAATGGACCAAAACATCATTGTGGGAGAGTACAAGAACAGTAAAGTGGGAGGGGGTGGATGCGGGAGCAGGGGGAGGGAAAAGGACATGTGGGACCTTTGGGGGTGGGGAACCAGAAAAAGGGAAATGAATTGTAAATATAGAATATATACAATAAAAAAAAATAGCAAAAAAAAAAAAAAAAAAAAAAAAAAAAGAACTGAAGCTCTTGACTGTGGCCGTCAGAAGTATGTCATAGGTCCCGTCCCATCTTTCCCTTAGAGAAGACAGGAAGGAAATAGGGTCAAAACTAGGAACTTACGCCCTTTCCAGGGAGCTCAATCTCTGTAAAACTCCATCTGTAAGGCTCGGATAAAGTAGTTTCTCCTGGCTTCTCTTTGCAGTGAACAGCAGTGACTGCAGACTGGATGTTCATGGTGACTGTTGAGTGCTCGGCCCTAAACAGGACATTTGTATCACATCCCTTCCCCCAAGGCTCAGGAAACACTGCAGAGGAGGGAGCAGAAAGAATGCATGAGCCAGAAGATAGGGGGAAGTCTGCAAAGAGCTGATTCCAGGGCATGACGGAATCCCAGCAGCCACTGCTGCCTGCACTGGACTGGCACAAGACTGGGCCTGCCAACCGTCTGTCATGAGGAACTACAGTTCTCTGGGGAAATTGCTGGTTATTGATGGATGCTGGGGTAGGGAGGAGTCATTGTCTTCAGCAACTGGTGAGCCCACCAGGCTCCAATGCAAAGTTCCACATCCGTGGTTGTGGTGGCTTGAATATGCTTGCCCCAGGGAGGTATGGCCTTGGTGGAGTAGGTGTGGCCTTGTTGGAGGAAGTGTGTCACTGTGGGCATGGGCTTTAAGACTCTCCTCCTAGCCACGAGGGAGCCAGTCTTCTCCTAACAGCCTGCAGATGAAGATGCAGAACTCTCATCTCTGCCTGCACCATGCCTGTCAGGACACTGCCATGCCCCCACTTCGATAATAACGGACTGAACCTCTGAACCTGTAAGTCAGCCACGATTAAACGTTGTCCTTTGTAAGAGTTGCCTTGGTCATGGTGTCTGTTCACAGCAGTAAAACCCTAACTAAGAGAATGGTCACGTTCACACTGAGCGGGTCACAAAACAAAACAAAAAGACGTGAACTATAGAAAGGGACTCGCAGAGAGCCTAGGGGTTTGCTACAGCTCTCCTGCCCTTGCACTGACTCTGAACTAACTGACTTGTGTATTCTCCTTCCCCTCCCTGAAGATTTCCTTGAAACCAAGATGGAGTGTCGAGGTTCTGTAGTTGTTTCTTCATCGCATGGGTTGATAGTGAGGGAGGAGAAGCCTTCTCTTCTCTAGAACACACCAGAGGTGGGAGAGAGAGGATAGAGAGGGATTGTGATCAGAATTCGTTACGCATATATATGAAAGAATAGATTTACCTAAAAGCAAATTACCGAGGAGTAAATGTAACTAAAGGTCAGGAAATAAAAAGATGGGGGAAAAATTGCTTCTCTTGTTAACAAGGGAATGTTCCTGCTACTTCAAAGTGGCTCTTTTGTTGTTTCCCAGCAGAAGCACATGGGATTTTTCTCTAATCTTTACAAAAGCCTGTTAAGTCTCCAGAAAATGAGACTCACAAAGCATGGTTGGCTGTAGCCTGAGATCCCACGGAGGTTTTCCCAACTCCTCAGTGACGATGTAGATTTTCCTCCCTCAGTGCTGGGTGCCACACGGGCTCTGTTCACGACCTCTGCTCCAGTACACTGTGACTCCGGTCTTTGTCTCCAGTTCTGGAAGCAGACGCTTGCTTCTGGTCCTAAGAGTCTGTACCGCTTTCTATTTTCGTGTGGATGAGATTACAATTTAACCAAGCCCTTTACACATCCAATCAGAAGCCAGAGCTTGCCGGCTAACTCATTCCCTGGGACCCAATGGCACATGTGCTGTCTGGAGCACAGCTGGAATCTCAGTGTCTCAGGAGACCTTTCACAAGTGTGAGACAGAAACACGACACTCGGTTAGCTGTGCTGTGTCACAGGTGGGCATTTACACCCCTTTTTTCTGGTTATAAGTGCAATCCCTTTGTCCTCAAAATATGAGATGCTACAGTAATACCATGTGCACTTGTGATAAATAGCTAAAAATATACAACCACCTCCACCCACCCCCACCGACCCCCACCCACCCCCGCCCACCCCCATCCAGAATTCAAGCATGATGGTGGGTGAGCTCCTTAAGAATACTCACAGGCAGCCGGGCGGTGGTAGCACACGCCTGTAATCCCAGCACTTGGGAGGCAGAGGCAGGAGGATTTCTGAGTTCAAGGCCAGCCTGGGCTACAGAGTGAGTTCCAGGACAGCCAGGACTACACAGAGAAACCCTGTCTCGAAAAACCCAAAAAAAATTAAAAAATAAATAAATAATACTCACAAGCTAGAGAGATAGTTAAGAGCACTGACTGCTCTTCCTGAGTTCAATTCCCAGCAACCACATGGTGGCTCAAAACCATCTGTAATGAGATCTGGTACCCTCTTCTGGTGTGTCTGAAGACAGCTACCGTGTACTCATAGGCAGCAAATAAATAAATGTATCTTTGAAATAACACACACCGAAATATTTTTAAAAAGCATATTCAGAAATGTTCTCAAATACACTCACAAGTACAGAGGAGAGGTAACAGAATGGCTCAGCATGAACTGTTTTAGGGGACATGCTTTTGCACTTATATCTTAACAGGGTGCATGAGAGTATTTTCATAAAAATATCAAAAGCATGTGTCATAAAAATATACTGCAAATAGTGAGAGTGGATTATCAGAAAAGATAACTCTACACCTTAACTCCTACCACTTATGGATGCTACCTTATTTAAGGGAGAGACTCTTCATGTAAATCTAAGAGAGCCTGAGGCAGAGAGAATGGGTTCTTTGGAGAATTTGAGTGTAACGCCTTCCCTGAGGCAGAAGACAGAGGCCCTCACACCACAAACCACTACTCTATTAAACAACCATATGTGTGGTCCTTTTTTTTTTTTTTTTTTTTGGGTTTTTCGAGACAGGGTTTCTCTGTGTAGCCCTGGCTGTCCTGGAACTCACTCTGAAGACCAGGCAGGCTTCGAACTCAGAAATCTGCCTGCCTCTGCCTCCCAAGTGCTGGGATTAAAGGCGTGGCCACCAACGCCCGGCGAGTGTGGTCCTTTTTAATAACCTTGACTACCCAAGAGTACTCAAGAAAATTAAATGAGTTTTGTAACCTGTCTGTGTTTTCTTACTCTGAGTCTCCCTTTCAGAATGATTCCTTCTGTCGTAGCATCTTGCTGATGGCTGAGGCAGAAACTGCTTAAATCAAGTTACTCTCTTAAAAATGTCTCTGAATCCCAGACACTACCCCAGAATTGAAGTGGTTTCTGATCAGAGGGAAATTAAAAAAAAAATCCTCCTCTAATGAATTATAAATTTTCTGGCTTCTGGAATAGCGTGGATAATTCTTACTGCCCCAGATCATAGTGTGGCCCATTATAAGCACTTAATATTTGATTGTTAACTGCCTAACAAGACAACCGACATCCTGGATCTGGTACACCTTCTGATTAGCTAATGAGGAGTTGGCAAGAAGGACCATCTAAAGCTAATTGAAAACGGATGATTGTTGATTACTAGAGATGAACTGAAGTAATGTAATTAATCTCGTAATGCATCTCAGATGCCTATACCAAACGAGATCATAAAGAAGACAAGATGTAAGAGTTGGTGCTGCCGCTGACATGGAAACATCCTTACAGAGCACAGAGCAATTGTTATACCTCTTTAGTATTAAGTCCAAATGCTCATTTAATCAGTAAGTAAAGGTTATATGATAGACACGCCCTGGGTATAAGCACTCATATTTCAGTGTATGTGACTTGGGGTACATGAATGCCAAGGTACCTATGTGGTGGTCCACATCCGAATGCTTCCAACTTGTCCTCTCGAAATTAAACTTTAAGCAGAATTGAAATCAAGAGGCACACAGCTGTAATCCCAGATCTCAGGAGGCTGAGACAGCAGGGTGTTGAGTTCAAAGCCAGCCTGGGATACACAGCAAGTTCAAGGCCAACCTGAGTTGCACAGTTCCTGTCTCTGCAAACCACAGGCTGTGGATGTTGTTTAATGACAGAGCGCACATGCCAGGCATTGGATCCTGTTCCTAGCACTAAAAAGCAATGCTGATATTTGACGTTCTGCTTTCTAAGAATATTTCCAAGTTAAAATAGGAAGTTTGGGCATTGCTTTCTCATAAGGTTTTTCCTAAGTGCCTCCCTGTGTTATCAATAATGCTCATCAGTATTGTCTGTCTATAAAGAAATCCTATCCCACTATGTGGATAAAAGGCTCCTTAAAAAGGCTCCTTAGCACGGAGAAGACGGTTTGCAATATAGCCAGCATTTTGTTTTGGGAGTGCCCACACGTATTCTTGTTTTATTTTCTAATTCCCACATGGTATCTCACTCCCAGCCATTCTTAAAACTGTCATGGCGGGTACTAGGGAGCTGGGTCAGCAGTTAGGAGCACTTGTTGCTTCTCCAGAGGATCTGCGTTCAGTTCCCAGCACCCAAATCAGGTGGCTCACAACCACCTGTAACTCCAGCTCTAAGAGATCTAGAGATGCCTTCTGGCATCTGGGCACCCACACAGGCACGGCCTACGTTCACACAGACATACATGCAAATAATAAAAATAAAATAAAAAGTGCCATGGGTCCAGCTCTGGCTCAGTGAGGGCAAAAACTGCTCAGAGTTCTATCCCTGGGACCATGGTGGAAGACAAGAAACCATTTCTGAAATTTTTCCTCTGACCACCACATAGGCACCTTCTTGGCATTCATGTACTCCAAATCACATACATACTAAATCACATGCAAACTAATACACACCTTACTTTAGAAATTAGTATGGTGCCAGTATGTTGTTTGGGACACACCAGGCATTTGTCTAAACACTTCAGATGCTGCTCACCAAATCTTTATAGCAGTTCTACTAAACTCACAGATGAGGAAAAGAAGGTTCACGGAGGGGAAATCACACAATTAACTCTGCAAGAACTGAATTTCGCTGCAAGCCATCTGGTTCTGGAGGCTGAATCCCCGGCCACTGTTTAACACTGGAGTGAGCCAAAGCATCTTCACAAGAGCCAGACTCAGCAACTTTCCCATCAACAAAGCCTCTTATCTCTGGAATGTTCTATCCTAGCCCCAGGACAACACCTGAGTTTTCTTACTGGGACTTCTATTATTATTCTGGTGTATGTAGGAGAAACCAACTCAACAAGAAAGGCTTGAGCCTCACACCTGCTGAGGGCTTCTGTAGTTCCATTATGTAATTATTTGACTTCAGGCCCAAAGCCTCTGACAATAGGGACATTTTTCAAACATTGTTGCTTTTACCCAGAGGCACTCTACACCATGAATCACTCTCTTCAAAAATAAGTAAGTAAATAAATAAATAAAACAAGCCCTGTCTACTTTAAGATCCTTTCCCAGCCCTTCTTTCTCTGGGCCCGATGTGCTTTCCCACAAAGTATTTGATGACAGAGAGCTTCCCCAACTTGTAAAACTGGAAATGGTGCAGGAACAGTAGGCTGTGGGAGGCATGAAAGACTGACAGTCAAATGTCTGACAGCACAGTCTTTACAATTTCTCCTTCAGGGGCTTAGTGGGAATGTTCCAGAGAATGGAGTTATTGATTGCCCTTCTTAATGGGGGCCTAAGGTCTTTGTGTCTTTAATGACTCATGCCAGAGGGTGTCTTTTAAGTCAACCATCATTACCAGGTGGAGTCTTCTTGCAGGCAAGGCAGCATCTGGATGATTCCTTCATTTCATGTAGACTTCCAATTCCACAAAGATACGTATATGAGTATGCGTGGGTGTGTTATATGTTCATGTGCATGCAAGAGCACATATAGGTTCAAGTGTTTGTGTGTGAAAGTGTGTGTGTGTGTGTGTGTGTGTGTGTGTGTGTTGCAACCCCTTGTTGACCTATCGTATCCAAGAACCCCCCTTGGATACCAGAGGTCAACAAGGGGTTGTTCCTAAGGAGCCATACACCTGGTTCTTCTTTTGCTCTGCTTTTTATCTTTGCTCTATCTACTATCTATTTATTTATTCAGCTTGTTTGTTTATGGTAGAGGCACATGTGAGTAATTTAGAGGACAATTTGGGTAAGGCAGCCCTCTGGTTCTACCATGTGGCTTCCGGGGTCAGAGACTCAGCAGCAAGCACTTCTATGATGAGCACTTCCGTCTTGCCTTATTTTGAAATAATATCCTCTCTGGGAGCTCTGGCTTGCCCATGAGGCTAGGATGGCCAGTCAGCAAACCCCAGAGATTTGCCAGATGCTGGATCCCCAGGACTGAGAGTAAACGGTAGGCAGCCATATGATGTTTTTTATGTGGACTGTGGGGATTGGACACAAATCCTCATGACTGCACAGCAAGCACTGTACTAATAAACTACCTTCCCAACCCCAGATAGAGACTTTAGAGAGTGAAGGGGCTGTGGAACTCTGGTCTCTTTCTTCTTTCCCTTTAAATGTCTAGACATTCGGCACATGAATTTGCTCTGCTAAGTGTTCCCACCACAGTCTGCTGTCACCGAGGCTCAAAAGCTCAAAACCCTGGAAACCATGAGCCATCATAACCTTTGCCCTTATCAGCTGACTGTCTCGAGCACTTGTCATAGCGACGTGAAGATGATTCCTACACCTGGAGAAGCTCTGAAACCAATCCCCGCACGAATCCCTATTCATCCTCACTTGGGTCATGCACTGGTGGGTAACCAAGTCCTAAGAAACATTAGGCCAGCACTGGTTCAAGTTCTCCAACCCTCCTTACAGCCAGATTGCTGGTCCAAAGCCTGGCTCTGAGCTAGGGCATGTAGCTGAGTGGCAGAGCATCTAAACCTGAGAAGAACGTTCTTCCCATCCTCAGCACCACCAAGTCCTTCTTAAAGGAAAAAATGATAGGTTTCCATAATGTAAAGCTAATAATCAATAACAATTGTAACCAGTATTAATCAAGGGTAGGAGCAGATTTTTAGACATTCTTCCTACTTGACAAGCCTTCATGTGATCTTGTAAGGAAATCCATAATAGAGCAATGTGAGTTTGTTTTTGCAAAGATTTCATTGACACAAAAATGATCTGTGGGACAGGGAATAGGAGAATGAAGGTACTTTCTCTCTTAAGAGTGAGGTTGTCACCTGAAGAGCTGATCAGTATCTCCTTGGAAATGAAAATGGTTCTGTAGAAGATAGAGCTATCTAAGATGAGGAGGATCAAGAATAACATTTCAAGTTTCACATATCCCAGATTGGCCATGAACTCAAGAAGCAGAGGATTATCTTGAGCCCATACTCTTGCCTCAACCTCCCAAGTGCCCCAAGAGCTGATTCTGTGCCACAGCACTCCATACCCAAATACCATTGGGAGAGAGCTGGTCTCCTAGGGATGGTGACACGCCTGTTAGCTCAGGTAAGACTACCACTTCTGCTGCAAGGGACCTACCCTGAGCCCTTAGGACACAGGAACCGAGGAGCCTTCTAGTTTCCTTTTGCACCCGGGAGCTGACCCTGTGCCACAGCTCTCCATACCCAAATTCTTCCACTGGGAAAGAACTGGTCTCCCAGGAGTACTGACACACAGGCTAGCAGGAGGGACAAGCCACAGTCAGAGACAGCAAGACCAGCTAACACCCGAGATAACCAGATGGCAAGAGGCAAGGGGAAGAACATAAGCAACAGAAACCAAGGCTATTTGGCATTATCGGAAACCAGTTCTCCCACCACAACGAGACTTGGATACTCCAACACACCAGAAAGCAAGACTCTGATTTAAAAATCACATCTCTTGATGATGATAGGGGACTTTAAGAAGGACATAAATAACTCCCTTAAAGAAATACAGGAGAGCTAAGCAGACTTTGAGCACAAACTCTGGGCAGCCAGTCTCACAACACCCAGAGGAAGCTCCACTCCCAGGAGCACTAACACGCCCAGGATCGTAGGATCAGAAGTGAGGAGGACACAACATCTGTGCCAACACCAGAGTAAGTGGGACTAGCAGGACCCAGGCACACAGGAACTCTGCCCAACCAGTGGCACAGGTTCCTTCCTGTCTGGGATGGTACCCTGAGCAGACCTTGGGCACAAACTCAGAAGCCAGTCCCACAACACCCAGAGGAAGCTCCACTCCTAGGAGCTTTTACATGCCCAGGATCACAGGAGCACAGGATCACAGGAGCTTGGTTGACCAGGATCTTAGGGTCGCAAAGGCAGCATCACTCACAGGAACTCAGACACACCCAGGATGTCAGGGTCACAGGATCACAGAATTACAGGATCACAGAGACAGCCTGACTCTGAGGAGTTCTGACACAACCAGGATCACAGGAAGGACAGGCTCCAGTCAGATTTATTGAAGGCAGGTAGCACTAGAGATAACAAGATGGTGGGAGGCAAGAGCAAAAACATAAGCAACAGAAACCAAGGTTACTTGGCATCATCAGAATGCAAATCTTCCACCATGGTAAGTCCTGGATATACCATCACACTGGAAAAGCAAGATTCAGATCTAAAATCACTTCTCATGATGATGATAAAGGACTTTAAGAAGGACATAAATTCCCTTAAAGAAATACAGGACAACACAGGTAAACAGGTAGAAGGCCTTAAAAAGGAAATTTTAAAAATTCCTTAAAGAATTACAGGAAGCGGGGCATGGTGGCGCACGCCTATAATCCCAGCACTTGGGAGGCAGAGGCAGGCGGATTTCTGAGTTTGAGGCCAGCCTGGTCTACAGAGTGAGTTCCAGGACAGCCAGGACTACACAGAGAAACCCTGTCTCAGAAAAAACAAAAAACAAAAAACAAACCAAAAAAAGAATTACAGGAAAAGCAATCAGGCAAAGGAAATGAACAAAACCACCCAGGATCTAAAACTGGAACTAGAAACAATAAATAAATCACAAAGGGAGAAAACCCTGGAGCTAGAAAACCTCAGAAAGAGATCAGGAGTCATAGATGCAAGTATCACCAACAGAATACAAGAGATAGAAGAGAGAATCCCAGGGGTAGAAGATACCATACAAAACATTGACACAACAGTCATAGAAAATGTAAAATGCAAAGAGCTCCTAACCCAAAACATCCAGGAAATCCATGACACTATGAGAAGACCAAACCTAAAGATAACAGGTATAGAAGAGAGTGAAAATTCCCAATTTAAAGGGTCAGAAAACATCTTCGACAAAATTATAGAAGAAAACTTCCCTAACCTAAAGAAAGAGGTGCCCATAAACATACAAGGAGCCTACAGAACTCCAAATAGATTGGACCAAAATATAAATTCCTCCCATCACATCATAGTCAAAACACAAAATGCACAAAACAAAGAAAGAATATTAATAACAATAAGGAAAAAATGTCAAGTAACATAAAAAGGCAGACCTATCAGAATCACACCAGACTTCTCACCAGAGACTATGAAAGCTAGAAGATCCTGGACAGATGTCATAAAGACACTAAGAGAACACAAATGCCAGCCCAAGCTACTATACCAAGCAAAACTCTCAATTACCATAGATGTAGAAACCAAGATATCCCATAACAAAACCAAATTTATACAATAACTTTCCACAAATCCAGCCCTACAAAGGATAATAGATGGAAAACTTCAACACAAGGAGGGAAACTACACCCTCGAAAAAGCAAGAAAGTAATCTTCCAACAAACGCAAAAGAAGATAGGCATGCAAGGATAAGAATAACATCAAAAATTACAGGAAGCAACAACCACCACTCCTTAATATCTCTAAATATCAATGGACTCAATTTCCCAATAAAAAGACATAGAATAACAGGCTGGGTATGTAAACAGTTGGGTATGTACCCAACATTTTGCTGCATACAGGAAATGCACTTCACTGTCAAAGTCACTACCTCAGAGTCAAGGGCTGGAAAACTATTTTCCAAGCAAATGGTCCCAAGAAACAAGCTGAAGTAGCCATTCTAATATCGAATAAAATCCACTTTCAACCAAAAGTTATCAAAAAAAGATAAGGAAAACACTTCATAGTCATTGAAAGAAAAATCTACCAAGAAGAACTCTCAATTCTGAACATCTATGCTCCGAATGCAAAGGCACCCACATTCATAAAATAAACTTTACTAAAGCTCAAAGCACACATTGAACCTCACACAATAATAATGGGAGACTTCAACATTCCACTCTCATCAATGGACAGATCATAGAAACACAAACTAAACAGAGATACAATGAAACTAACAGAAGTATGAACCAAATGGATTTAACAGATTTCTATAGAACATTTCATCCTAAAACAAAAGACTATACCTTCTTCTCAGCACCTCATGGTACCTTCTCCAAAATTAACCATATAATCAGTCACAAAATAGGCCTCAATGGATACAAGAAGATTGAAATAATCCCATACATCCTATCAGATCACCACAGACTTGGTCTTCAACAAAAACAACAGAAATCCCACATACACAAGGAAGCCCTACTCAATGATAACTTGGTCAAGGGAGAAAGAAAGAAATTAAAGACTTTTTAGAATTTAATGAAAATGAATGCATAACATACCCAAACTTATGGGACACAATGAAAGCAGTGCTAAGAGGGAAACTCAGAGCTCTGAGAGCCTCCAAAAAGAAACTGGGGAGAGCACACACTAGCAGCTTAACAGCACACCTAAAAGCTCTGGAACAGAAAGAAGCAAATACACACAAGAGAAGTAGACAACAGGAATTAATCAAACTCAGGGCCAAAATCAACCAAGTAGAAACAAAAAGAACTATACAAAGAATCAATGAAACCAGAAGCTGTTTCTTTGAGAAAATCAACAAGACAGATAATCCCTTAGCCAGACTAACCAGAGGGCACAGAGACAGTATCCAAATTAACAAAATCAGAAATTAAAAGGGAGATATAATGACAGAAAGTGAGGAAAATAAAAAAAATCATCAGATCCTACTTCAAAAGCCTATACTCAACACAACTGGAAAATCTGGATGAAATGGACAATTTTCTAACAAATGCCAAATATCAAAGTTAAATCAGGATCTGATAAACCATCTAAACAGTCCCATAATCCCTAAAGAAATAGTCATTAAAAGTCTTCCAACCAAAAGAAAGCCCAGGATCAAATGGGTTTAGTGCAGAATTCTATCAGACCTTCAAAGAAGACCTAATACTAATACTCTTCAAACTATTCCACAAAATAGAAACAGTAGGAACACTACCCAATTCATTCTATGAAGCCATAGTTACAACTGATACCAAAACCACACAAAGACCCAACAAAGAAAGAACTTCAAACTAATTTCCCTTATGAATATCAATGCAAAAATACTCAATAAAATTCTTGCTGACCAAATTCAAGAACACATCAAAATGATCATTCACCACGATCAGCTAGGCTTCATTCCAGGGATGCAGGGATGGCTTAATATACAGTAATCCATTAATGTAATCCACTACATAAACAAACTCAAAGAAAAAAAACCACATGATCATTTCATTAGATGCTGAAAAAGCATTTGACAAAATTCAACATCCCTTCATGTTAAAAGTCTTGGAAAGAACAGGAATTCAAGGTCCATACCTAAACATAGTAAAAGCAATATACAGCAAACCAGTAGCCAACATCAAACTAAATGGAAAGAAACTTGAAGCAATCCCACTAACATCAGAGACTAGACAAGGCTGCCCACTCTTTCCCTATCCATTCAACAAAGTACTTAAAGTTCTAGCTAGAGCAATTAGACAACAAAAGGATGTCAACAGGATATGAATTGGAAAGAAAAAAGTCAAAATATCACTATTTGCAGATAATATGATAGTATACTTAAGTGACCCCAAAAATTCCACCAGAGAATTCCTGATAAGCAACTTCAGCAAAGTGGCTGGATATAAAAATAACTCAAACAAATCAGTAGCCTTCCTATACTCAAAGGATAAAGAGGCTGAGAAAAAATTAGGGAAATGACACCCTTCACAATAGTCACAAATAATATAAAATATCTTGGTGTGACTCTAACCAAACAAGTGAGAGAGCTGTATGACAGGAACTTCAAGTCCTTGAAGAAAGAAATAGAAGAAGATATCAGAAGATAGAAAGAACTCCCATGTTCGTGGATTGGAAAAATTAATATAGTAACAGTGGCCATCTTGCCTAAAGCAGTCTACAGATTCAATGCAATCCCCATCAAAATTCCAACTCATTTCTTCATAGAGTTAGAAAAGGAAATTTTCATATTTATTTTGAATAAAAAATAGAACAAAAAAAAAACAGGATAGCGAAAACTCTCAACAACAAAAGAACTTCTGGGGGAATCAGCATCCCTGACCTCAAGCTCTACCACAGAGCAATAGTGATACAAACTGCATGGTATTGGTACAGTGACAGGCAGGTAGATCAATGGAATAGAGTTGAAGACCCGGAAATAAACCCACACGTCTATGGTAACTTATTCTTTGACAAAAGAGCTAAAACCATCCAGTGGAAAAAAACGACAGCATTTTTTCAACAAATGGTGCTGGTTCAACTGGCAGTCAACATGTAGAAGAATGCAAATTGATCCATTCTTAAATCCCTGTAAAAAGCTCAAGTTCAAGTGGATCAAGGACCTCCACATAAAAACGGATACACTGAATTTAATAGAAGAGAAAATAGGAAAAAGTCTCGAACACAGGGACACAGTGGAAAAGTTCCTGAACAGAACACCAATAGCTTATGCTCTAAGATCAAGAATCGACAAATGGGACCTAAAATTCAATTCACAGACCATATGAAGCCTAAGAAGAAGGAAGACCAAAATGTGGATGCTTCAGTACTTTTTAGAAGGATGAACAAAATACTCACAGGAGGAAATATGGAGACAAGTGTGGAACAGAGACTGAAGGAAAAGCCATCCAGAGACTGCCCCACCTGGGGATCCAACCCATATACAGCCACCAAACCCAGAAGTTACGGTGGAAGCCGGGAAGTGCTTGGTGATGGAAGCCTGATATGGCTGTCTCCTGAGAGGCTCTGCTAGAGCCTGACAAATACAAAGGCGGATGCTCTCAGCCAACCATCCGACTGAGCTTGGGGTCCCGGTGGAGGAGTTGGAGAAGGGACTGAAGGAGCTGAGGGAACAACAGTGCTATCAGGCCAGACCCCCTGGGTGCTCCTGGGGACTGAACCACCAACCAGTGAGTACACATGGAGAGACTCATGGCTCCGGACGCATATTTGGCAGAGGATGGCCTTGCTGGACATCAGTGAGAGGAACGGCCCTTGGTGTTTGATGCCCCAGTGTAGGGGAATGCCAGGGCAGAAAGGTGGGAGGGGGAGCACCCCTCATAGAGGAGGGGGGGAATAGAATAGAGGGTTTCTGAAGGGGAAACCTGGAAAACATTTGAAATGTAAATAAAGAAAATATTCAATAAAAATATCCATGGTTGAAATGTAGCTGCGTTCGCATGCGTATAACTATGACATGTCATAAATTGGATGATAAAACACTAAATCATTGGTGCATTTCCCCTCCTCAAGAGTGAGCGATAGTATCTCAAAACTAATTAATGTATTTCAAGATACTTAAATTCTATGAAATTCCACAAGAAGTACTCTTAAAACCAGAAGTCTTTTAAAATGGTAAGCATATTATTAATCCTTGGTCCTAAAAGCAAACTGTATGTGCATATTACAAGAAATCATTAAATTATAAAGAATACTCACTTGGAACTAATTATTAATTTTTATGACTTCATGTTTAGCCATTGATCTGGAAAACTTTACCAAATAGTTTATAATCATTGTGAGTAGACATCGGAAGTATATGCTTAGGAGTAAACAAGAAAAGGAGAGATTATGGTTTCATAGTAATGTGTTAGGGTGTCAATTTCACAAGGGTCAACCATCCTGGAAAGGAAAATCTCAACTGAGAAAATGTGTCCATCAGACTGCCTGTAGGACATTTTCTTCAAACCACACAGGGTTTCTCTGTGTAGCCTTGGCTGTCCTGGAACTTGCTTGGTAGACCAGGCTGGCCTCCAGCTCAAAGCGCTGCCTCTTGAGTGCTGGGATTAATGACATTTTTTTTTTTTCTGACTGATGTGGAAGAGCTCCTCCCATTGTCAGTAGTTCCCATGGAGTCAAATAAGTGAGCTGCGGGAAGCCAGCCCCTAAGCACCACGCCTCGACAATGGCCTCTACTTCACTTCTGTGTCCTGGTTCCTGCCTTAGGTGTTGGCTCTGACTTCGCTTCAGCTGTGACCTGAAGTAGCTCTCTCCCACCCCCTCCCCCAAGGGGATGGGGTTCATGCAGCAAGTGTGAGGAAAGGCACTTGCTGCCACGCCTGACAGCCTGAGCCCAGTCCCTAGGACTGACGTGGGAAAGAAGAGAACCAACTCCTAAAAACTGTCCTCTGGCCTCCACAACCCTGCTGTGATACACATGTAATACACACATAGCAATGAGGAAATAAATTTTTAAATTGAAAAAAAAAAAAAGGACAGAAAGCCGGCAGTGGTGGTGCACGCCTTTAATCCCAGCACTTGGGAGGCAGAGGCAGAGGCAGGCGGATTTCTGAGTTCAAGACCAGCCTAGCCTACAGAGTGAGTTCTAGGACAGCCAGGACTACACAGAGAAACCCTGTCTCAAAAACAACAACAACAACAACAAAAAGACAGAAATGGGGTGTTCCGTCTACAGCAACCACAGTGAATGGATTCAAGAAGGAGCCATCAGGGGCTGGAGAGATGATGGCTCAGCGGTTAAGAGCACTGGCTGCTCTTCTGAAGGTCCTGAGTTCAAATGACAGCAACCACATGGTGGCTCACAATCATCCGTAACAAGATCTGATGCCCTTTTCTGGGGTGTCTGAAGACAGCTACAGTCTACTTACATATAATAAACAAATTAAAAAAAAAATAAAGAAGTAACCATCAGACAGATTTCATCACTGGGCCCTGAAGACTAATGACAGGATAGCATTCTTAGTGGATGCCCATTTCTAAGTTCATTTTAAAAGTTTTATATAAGTTGCTAACTGATTGAAATTAGATATCTCCCAGGCCTGGCCCACCCTCCTTTCTTCTAACAAGATTATTGTCAAGCTAATCCAAATAGTCACCCTAGAAAGGCCAAGTAGATACCTTATGCAAAAAAAAAAAAAAAAAGCCTCTGCATTTTGAGAGAGGTATCACTCAACAAAATGAAACCACGAAGAAAGAAAGCAGACGTCATGAGCGAGGAAATACACCTGGCTCAGTTTGAGTGACAGCCACAAAATTAACCCGGCTTAAGATGTTTTCTAAAAACATAAATCCCCAAGTTGTCAGGGCGAGGCTTGGCATAAAAACCCACAGCATATCCAGATACACAACACTGTCTAGTAATTAAATTGACTACCTGTCACCAGAAAGGACTTTGAATGTGTCCCATCTATGAACTTGCCGGGCTGCCTCAAGCACAAGACAGGTGCTCTCAATGACTAGCTAAACGCTGGATGTCAGCCATTTAATTGCGTAACTGTAACTCTAAGAGGTGAAAAACAAACTCATCTCCACGGTTTTGAAAGCATGTAACCACACACCTTCCTGGAACCCGTAGAGTTTAAAATGTGCACATTTCTTGGTAAACTCAAAATGCCAAAATATACCATGATCAAATAGGAATAGTATCAGTGATATTTGACAACATATAAGGATTCTGCGAGATAAGGTTTTATGTGTTTTGTAGGGTTTATGCATACAGCCAAAAGTGAGGTAGTCACATGAAGTTAACCTCAACCAAGTCCTACAAAGGGCCTAAGGGTTGTTTGTGTCGTTGACTTTGTTTTGACGCTGTTGAGGATGGAAATAGCTCTTCATCTCTGAATATTTCTACTCCTTTAGCTTCAAGGAAAATGCTTGGACTCTGCTGTGCTAGGATAATGAATGTGTGTGTGTGTGTGCTCACATGTGTGTTCATGTACATGTGGATACATGTACGATATGTGAGCATGCATGTGAAGGCCAGAGGTCTGGTATCACATGCACACACACTGTAAACTAAGATCACACTTGCTAAGTATATACTCTAGCACTCAGCTACACCTCCTACTCCTGGGCCCTTCATATCAATTCATTTGATCAAAATCGTCGTCATTGTCTTAGTTGTGGTCATCATTGTCGTCATCATCATTATCATCATCTTCTCTGTTGGTGTTCCTCTGACCCACTTTGTACAAACAGAACTGAGCATTTTTCAAAAAGCACAGGACGTTATTCAAAATATCCCCCATAGCCTTATCCATCACTACATGTCCAAAGTCTTAGGGCTAAGGAAGCACACTGCAGCATCTTCTCTCATATGCGGTCTGCTGGGATGTGATCGTGTTTTCTCACGTTCCAAGTTAGCAGCTGTGATGAATCTCAGACTTCCAAACTAGAAGCACGAGGAGGATACATTGGCATGGATTCTGCTTTTAAAAAAAAAAAAACAAAAAATATATAACGTGTTTAATTTTGCTCTTCGACTTGTGAAGAGAGGAATGGTTCTTTCTCTTCTGGTGAATTTTATCAGCTGGTTTCTCTACAGCATGGCAGTCAGCCCTGGCTGTACATCAAAATCCCTGTGAGGTTGTTTAAACATTCAGAAGCCCAAGGCCTCGCTGCCAGAAATTCTGAGTCTGTAGCTGGCATTTGTACATTTAAGAGCTCTGCAGGTAATTTTGATGGGCAGCCAGGGTGGAAAACACTGTTCTACAATATGTCTACAGGCATTTTTTTTCTGTGGGGATTGGGTGCAAAGACAAATTCACTCCTGAGTTTTGCAAGTGTCAATTCAATATTGACCCATATAGTTCCATCACAAGAGAAAGACATTATTATGGTTTGACTTTGAAATGTCCCCCGTAGGTTCTTGTTCTGATTATTTGGTTCCTAGCTGGTGGTATTATTTTGAAGGAAATAGAAATTTAGAGGTCTGGGTGGAGGGAGTAGATTACTGAGGACAACACCTCTCTCTAAACCTCCATACCAGGTCTCCAGTGCCTCTCTCTGTGTCTCTCTGCGTCCTTCTCTCTCCCCTTCTCCCCCTCCCCTCTCTCTGTCTTGGTCTCGTTCCCTGCTTCTCAGTTACCATGAGTGAACTGAACAGTTCTACTCTGCCACACAGTCCCTCCACCATGATGCTCTGCCCAACTTTGAGGGCCAAGCAACCATGGCCTCCACACTCTGAAACCAGGAACCAAACTACATGTTTCCTCCTGTAAGTTGCTTCTGTTTAACGTTTGGCCGTACGAACATACAAACAATAAATCAATAAATGAACCAACACAGAAGAATTATGATGGTTCTGGTGCTAAGGTCCTGGTCCTGTTCCCCAACTGGTTCTTTTATTTGTTCATTTGTTTGTTGTTTGGTTTTTGGGTTTTTTCTTTTCAAGACAGGGTTTCTCTGTATTACCCTGGCTGTCCTGGAACTCATTCTGTAGACCAAGCTGACCTTGAACTCCCAAGTGCTGGGATTAAAGGCTTGCACCACTACTGCCTGGCTCCCCAATTGGTTCGTGATCTATCAGTAAAGATGCCACGGACCAATTGCTGGGCGGAAGGATAGGTGGGACTTCCGGGGCAGCAGGCTAGCTGGCAGATAAGGGAAAGAGAGGAAAGGGAATTCACCATGCTTTGAAGAGAAAAAAGCCAACTGTCCCTGTGTGATCTCAGGCAGAGTTACCACAGGCCACTTCTACAGGCCTCTTTTGTCCCATGAGCCTTCAAAGATATAACAGCCACTTCTACAGGTGGGAGGTTGGCAGGTTGAGCTGGGACTGAGGCAGCTGAGCCACTGGAATTGAGTTCAGATTTAGGGTGCCGAGCCGGGAGTTCTGGGAAGGGCACGGGAGCCGAGGTAGGTTGAGGGTGCTCAGTGGCTGAGCCAGTGAGGCAAGTTGAAATTGAGCACCTGTGTGTGTCTGTGTTTTTCATCTGTGGATCCAAAATTCTCTAGGTGGGAGCTGGTACGGCGGCCTGTTCCCGGAGCTTAGGCAGGATGGCAAAAGCTACACACAACGTGATCTCCTTGCACTATAGAAGCCACTCTCCCAGCAGCGCTCTGAACATCGGTTTCTCATGCATCACCACTGTCTGCTGCCTGATGTAGCCAAGTCCTTCCACCTACTAGGCCACCCTCTTCCCCAAGATCTTGATAAAATGAATTTAAATTCCACTGTAAGGGAAAGCTCAAGGCGTTTCATCGTGTCTTGGAGATATGCTCAAAGCAGAAATCAGAGCGAGTGCTATCATTTCCTCTAAACTCTTGGGTCTTATGTTGGTGTTGATTGGATTCTGCTCTGCTCTTTGTTTAAACCCCTGCATACAGGGCCTCTTTTGTCCCATGAGCCTTCAAAGATTTAACAGCCATATTCCCTGGATCACAAAGGACATTAAGAAACTTGGCGTAGGCTGCAACCAGCTCGCCGGCCCCTGGACCAGCAGAAGCGGCGGGCCTCCATATTGCAACCAGGACTCAGCTGGAAAGGCCCAGGCTCTGTGGGACTTCCCCGCACCCTCTGGCAAGCACCGAGGCTGCTTTCTGCAACCAGCTCGCCGGCCCCTGGACCAGCAGAAGCGGCGGGCCTCCATATTGCAACCAGGACATAGCTGGAAAGGCCCAGGTAAACACCCCTTCCAGGGCTGCCCTCACGGGGGGATCTGCTAGGGTCTCGGACCCAAGCAGGCTGAGTTCCGCCTAGGCTCTGCGGGACATCCCCGTGCCCTCTGGCGAGCACCGAGGCTGCTTTCTGCAACCAGCTCGCCGGCCCCTGGACCAGCGCGGCGGGCCTCCATATTGCAACCAGGACACAGCTGGAAAGGCCCAGGCTCTGTGGGACTTCCCCGCACCCTCTGGCGAGCACCGAGACTGCTTTCTGCAACCAGCTCGCCGGCCCCTGGACCAGCAGAAGCGGAGGGCCTCCATATTGCAACCAGGACATAGCTGGAAAGGCCCAGGACACAGCTGGAAAGGCCCAGGCTCTGTGGGACATCCCCGCGCCCTCTGGCAAGCACCTAGGCTGCATTCTGCAACCAGCTCACCGGCCCCTGGACCAGCGGTAGCTGCGGGCCTCCATATTGCAACCAGGACATAGCTGGAAAGGCCCAGGTAAACACCCCTTCCAGGGCTACCCGCACAGGGGGATCTGCTAGGGTCTCGGAACCAAGCAGGCCGAGTTCCTTGCAACCAGGACACAGCTGGAGAAGCCCAGGTAGACAGACTCCAACAGGGGCTACAATCGCATGGGTGGCAGCCAGCTTATGATCCCTTAAAGCAGCAGTCACACATATTTACCAGTAGAGAAACAACAGGTGAGCCCAGCCTCACAGGAGATTCAAACACCAGCCACTAACAACAAGGCCAACTAAAACCAGAAATAACCAGATGGCAAAAGGAAAACGAAGGAACGTTACTAACAAAAATCAAGGCAACATGACAGCATCTGAACCCAGTTCTCCAACAACAGGAATCCCTGGATACCCTAAAACACCAGAAAAACAAGACTTGGATATAAAATCACTGGTCAGGATGCTGGTAGCTGAACAGATAGAAAAATCTCGTAAAGAAATAGAGGAGAAAATGGATCAAAAGTTAGAAGCCTTTACGAGGCAAATACAAAAATCACTTCAAGAAATTCAGGAGAAGATGGATCAAAGAGAAGAAGACAATAAGGAAGAAAGACAAAAGTCACTTAAAGAACTACAGAAGAACGTGGGCCAACAAGTAGAAGCTATGAAAGAGGAAGCACAAAAATCTATTAAAGAAATACATGAAAACACAATCAAGCAAACGAAAGATCTGAGCACATCCATCCAGATACTAAAAACAGATGTAGAAACAACTAAGAAATCACAGAGGGAGACAACATTGGAGATAGAAAACCTGGGGAAGAAATCAGGGGCCATAGACGCAAGTATCAACAATAGAATACAAGAGATAGAAGACAGAATCTCAGAAGCCGAAGATACCATAGGAACCATTGATTCAACAGTCAAAGAAAACACTAAATGCAAAAAGGTGGTAACCCAAAACATCCAGGAAATCCAAGACACTATGAGAAGACCAAACCTAAGGATTATAGGTATAGACGAGAGTGAAGATTTACAAGTTAAAGGGCCAGCTAATATCTTCTATAAAATTATGGAAGAAAACTTCCCCAACCTAAGGAGAGAGATGCCCATGAATATACAAGAAGCCTATAGAACCCCAAACAGACTGGACCAGAACAGAAATACATCCCGTCACATAATAATCAAAACTCCAAATGTAATAAACAAAGAAAGAATACTAAAGGCAGCAAGAGAAAAAGGCCAAGTAACATATAAAGGAAAACCTATCAGAATAACACCAGACTTCTCACCTGAGACCATGAAAGCTAGAAGATCCTGGGCAGATATCATGCAAACTCTAAGAGAACACAAACTTCAGCCAAAACTACTTTACCCAGCAAAACTCTCAATTGCCATTGATGGAGACATCAAGGTATTCCATGACAAAACCAAATTTGCAAGATATCTCTCCACAAATCCAGCCCTACAAAGGATAATAGGGGGAAAACACCAAGACAAGGATGGAAACTACACCCGGGAAGAAGCAAGATAGAAACCTCCTCTCATCAAACCCAAAAGAAGATAACCTCTCGAATATAAAAAATAAATAAGATAAATAAATATAATTTCAAAAATGTCTGGAGGTAATAATTACTATTCCTTAATATCTCTTAACGTCAATGGACTCAATTCCCCAATAAAAAGACATAGACTAACAGACTGGATACGGAAACAGGACCCTACATTTTGCTGCATACAGGAAACACATCTCAGTGTTAAAGACAAACACTGCCTTAGAGTAAAAGGCTGGAGGACAATTTTACAAGCAAATGGTCTCAGGAAACAAGCTGGAGTAGCCATTCTAATATCAGATAAAATTGACTTTCAACCTAAAATCATCAAAAGAGACTCAGAAGGTCACTTCTTGCTGGCCAAAGGGAAAATCCACCAGGAAGAGCTCTCAATACTGAACATCTATGCTCCAAATGCAAGGGCACCCTCATTTGTAAAAGAAACCTTACTAAAGCTTAAAGCACACATTACACCTAACACAATAATTGTGGGTGACTTCAACACCCCACTCTCCTCAATGGACCGATCAGGAAAGCAGAAACTAAACAGGGACACAGTGAAACTAATTGAAACTCTGGACCAATTGGATTTAACAGATATATATAGAACATTTCATCCTAAAGCTAAAGAATATACCTTTTTCTCAGCACCGCATGGTACCTTCTCCAAAATAGACCATATAATCGGTCACAAGACAGATGTCAACAAATACAAGAAGATCGAGCTAATCCCATGCCTCCTATCAGATCACCATGGAGTAAGAGTGGTCTTCAATAGCAACAAAAACAACAGAAAGCCCACATACACATGGAAACTGAACAATACTCTACTCAATGACACCTTGGTCAAGGAAGAAATAAAAAAAGAAATCAAAGACTTTTTAGAATTCAATGAAAATGAAGGTACAACCTACCCAAATCTATGGGACACAATGAAAGCAGTGCTAAGAGGAAAACTCATAGCTCTAAGTGCATCCAAAAAGAAACTGGAGAGAGCATACACTAGCAGCTTAACAGCACACCTTAAAGTGCTGGAAGAAAAACAAGTTAACTCACCCAGGAGGAGTAGAAAACAAGAAATCATCAAACTCAGGGCTGAAATCAATCAAATAGAAACAAAGAGAACCATACAAAGAATCAACAAGACCAGGAGCTGGTTCTTTGAGAAAATCAACAAGATAGATAAACCCTTAGCCAGACTAACCAAAGGACACAGAGACAGTATACAAATTAACAAAATTAGAAATGAAAAGGGAGACATAACAACAGAAACTGAGGAAATTCAAAAGATCATCAGATCCTACTACAAAGGTCTATACTCAAAACAACTGGAGAATCTGGAGGAAATGGACGATTTCCTAGACAGATATCAAATACCAAAATTAAATCAGCATCAAGTAGACCAGCTAAATAGTCCCATAACCCCTAAAGAAATAGAAGGGGTTATAGAAAGCCTCCCAACCAAAAAAAGTATGGGACCAGATGGTTTTAGTGCAGAATTCTACCAGACCTTCAAAGAAGACTTAACACCAATACTCTTCAAACTATTCCACAAAATAGAGACAGAAGGGACACTGCCCAACTCATTCTTCGAAGCCACAATTACGCTAATACCTAAACCACAAAAAGATCCAACAAAGAAAGAGAACTTCAGGCCAATTTCTCTTATGAATATAGATGCAAAAATACTAAATAAAATTCTTGCTAACCGAATCCAAGAGCACATCAAAACGATCATCCACCATGATCAAGTAGGCTTCATCCCAGGGATGCAGGGATGGTTCAATATACGGAAATCCATCAATGTAATCCACTACATAAACAAACTGAAAGAAAAAAACCACATGGTCATCTCATTAGATGCTGAAAAAGCATTCGACAAAATTCAGCATCCTTTCATGCTAAAAGTCTTGGAAAGAGCAGGAATTCAAGGCCCATACCTAAACATAGTAAAAGCAATCTACAGCAAACCAGTAGCCAACATCAAAATAAATGGAGAGAAACTTGAAGCATTCCCACTAAAATCAGGGACTAGACAAGGCTGCCCTCTCTCTCCATATCTTTTCAATATAGTACTTGAAGTTCTAGCAAGAGCAATTAGACAACATAAGGAAGTCAAAGGGATACAAATTGGAAAGGAAGAAGTGAAACTATCATTATTTGCAGACGATATGATAGTTTACCTAAGCGACCCAAAAAACTCCACCAGAGAACTTCTACAGCTGATAAACAACTTCAGCAAAGTGGCAGGTTATAAAATTAACTCAAGCAAGTCAGTGGCCTTCTTGTACTCAAAGGACAAGCAGGCTGAGAAAGAAATTAGGGAAATAACACCCTTCACAATAGCCACAAACAACATAAAGTATCTTGGCGTAACTCTAACCAAACAAGCGAAAGATCTGTACAACAGGAACTTCAAGTCCTTGAAGAAAGAAATCGAAGAAGACCTCAGAAGATGGAAAAATATTTCTTGCTCCTGGATTGGCAGGATCAATATAGTAAAAATGGCCATCTTGCCAAAAGCAATATACAGATTCAATGCAATCCCCATCAAAATCCCAACTCAATTCTTCATAGATCTAGAAAGAGCAATTCTCAAATTCATCTGGAGCAACAAAAAACCCAGGATAGCTAAAACTATTCTCAACAATAAAAGGACTTCTGGGGGAATCAATATCCCTGACCTCAAGCAGTACTACAGAGCAATTGTGTTAAAAACTGCATGGTATTGGTATAGCAACAGGCAAGCAGATCAATGGAACAGGATTGAAGACCCAGAAATTAACCCACAGACTTATGGTCACTTGATCTTTGATAAAGGAGCCACAACCATCCGGTGGAATAAAGATACCCTTTTCAACAAATGGTGCTGGTTCAACTGGAGGTCAACATGCAGAAGAATGCGAATTGACCCACTCTTATCTCTTTGCACTAAGATCAACTCCAAGTGGATCAAGGACCTCCACATAAAACCAGACACACGGAAAGTATTAGAAAAGAAACTTGGGAAGACCCTGGAGGACTTGGGCACAGGGGAAAAGTTCCTGAACAGAACACCAATAGCGCACGCACTAAGATCAAGGATCGACAAATGGGACCTCATAAAATTACAAAGTTTCTGCAAAGCAAAGGACACTGTCAGAAGGACAAAACGGCAACCAACAAAGTGGGAAAAGATCTTCACCAACCCCACATCCGACAGAGGGCTAATATCCAATATATACAAAGAACTCAAGAAGTTAGACCCCAAAGAACCAAATAACCCTATCAAAAAATGGGGCACAGAGCTAAACAAAGAATTTTCACCAGAAGAAATTCGGATGGCCGAGAAACACCTTAAAAGATGTTCAACATCATTAGTCATCAGGGAAATGCAAATCAAAACAACCCTGAGATTCCACCTCACACCAGTCAGAATGGCTAAGATTAAAAACTCAAGAGACAACAAGTACTGGCGAGGATGTGGAGAAAGAGGAACACTCCTCCATTGTTGGTGGGATTGCAAAATGGTAAAACCGCTCTGGAAATCAGTTTGGCGGATCCTCAGAAAATTGGGCATGTCACTCCCAGAGGACCCTGGCATACCACTCCTGGGCATATACCCAGAGGATTCCCCTGCATGCAATAAAGACACATGCTCCACTATGTTTATAGCAGCCTTGTTTATAATAGCCAGAAATTGAAAGGAGCCCAAATATCCCTCAAAGGAGGAATGGATACAGAAAATGTGGTATATTTATACAATGGAATACTACTCAGCAATTAAAAATAATGAATTCATGCAATTTGTAGGTAAATGGTTAGACCTGGAAAATATCATCCTGAGTGAGCTAACCCAATCACAAAAGAATGCACATGAAATGCAATCACTGATAAGTGGATATTAATGAGCCCAGAAGCACTAAATACTCAAGACACAAATAGCAAGTCAAATGATTCCCAAGAAGAAGAAAGGAGAGGACCCTGGGCATGTAAAGATTGCATCCAGTTTAGTAAAGAAACTGAGGGGGGAGGGGGAATGATTGGGGAATAGTTGGGGGGGAGAGGAACTATGGGAACTATGGTGGGTGGGAACTGGGAAAGGGGAAAGCCCTTGGAATGTAAACATAGAATATAGAAAATAAAAATTTAAAAAAAAAAAAAAAAAAAGAAACTTGGCGTAGGGTTCAAGTAGCCAAGCATTAAAGAGCTAAACAGTCCAAGACGCTTTGCTCTGTAAGAGCCGCCTGACCCTTCCCGGTCCAGAAACCCTTCCACCTCACCTCTGCCTCTGTGAGAGGCTAGCATTGCTTGTCTCATCTCCTGTCCATGTCCCTTCGGCTAGCAGCCGCAGCCACCAGCACCTCCTGTTTACTTCATGCAGGGGAAGTGTAAGAGTCAGCTTTCCCTTACTGTAACAAAATGCCTGAGAATCTCAGCTTAAAAAGAGGAAGTGTTAGCTTTCGGGTCACGGCAATGGAGGTTTGGCCTGGAAGTCACTTAGTGGTATTGGCTTTGCACCCTGAGCCTTTGACATCCCAGTTTCAGACTAGATCAGTGATTTGGGTCTCCTTCTGTACCCCTGACCTCAAGAGGTTTCTTTCACTTATTAATGTCAGGATTCGTGTCAGATTAAATGTGAGCAGAACTTCATGTGGCAGCAACTTTTAAAATTAATAACCATGGGGTCTGTAAATTGGCTCAGCAAATTAAGGTGCCACCAAGCCTAAAGACGTGAGTTCAATCCCCGGCCCCCATATGCTGGAGAGAACCAACTCCTGGAAGTTGTTCTCTGACCTCTCCATGTGTATCACAGCATGCTCTATCCACAGTGTGTGTGTGTATATGTGCATGCACACACACACACACACACACACACACACACAAATACACACAATTAATTAATTAATTAATTACTTGTAAATACACACTTAATTTAAACAAACAATAAAGTTAAAAGAAACACACAATTCCATCTTTGGGCCTGCAAGATGGTTACAGCCAGTCAAGTGCTTGCTGCGCAAGCCTGGTATTGTGAGTTCAATCCCAGCAGCCCACACAAAGATGAGGGAGAGGACCAGCTCCACAGAGTTGTCCTCTGACTCCACAAGGACAGCATGGCATATGCACACAAGCGCCCATCATGAGCACACCCACATAAAATAATAAGAATGCATAGATGTGTTATACCCATGCACGTGCGTACCCACATGCCCACACGCTACGTCTTACGACTCGCCTCTAGCCTGCTGGTCTCAGGCCTGTTTCCACTTGACTGCTCCCCATCTTCTACTTCCTTCTGCTGAAACGGAAATGCCCTATTCTTGCCCATTCCATGTCTAGGAAGTCAGACAGCATGGTTTGAGTTTGTGACCTGGCAGCTGGTCGGGGGGGGGGGGTGGAATTTGTCTTGAATCCTAGAGAAAACTTTGCATTTTAACCTCAGGTTGATGCAGAAGCAGGTGGACATCCCAGGGATAGTGGAATAAAATGATTCTGTTCTCCAAAGAGCACGCACATAGATGGAGAGCTTGAATGTCCCCACAAAAAAACTCATACTGAAATTTAAATTCCATTGTGAGGGATTGAGGGGTGACAACCACGTGGATCTGGAAGAAGTGATAGGGACATTGGGGACAGTGCGATGCATGACGGCTTAAATTTGGATCCTCAGTGCACACATAGAAGCTGGTACTTTGCATCTCTGCTCACAGCCTGTGCAGCAGAAACAGATAGGTTCCTGGAATTTGGTGTTCGGTCAGCCAGGTTAGCGCCCCCCCCCCCCCGGTGAGTAGCATATTCAGTGATAAGATCCTGTCTCCAAAGATAAAATGGAAAATGCTAGAGGAAGACAAACACCACCAACCTCTGGCCTCTGCATGTGCATGTATGGGTAATCACACCCCACACCAAATCCTTGTGCTCTTAAAATTCCTGGCTGACCTCACTCCTGTGGACACTATTTTATTTATGCTCATGAATTATTTTGTCTGCACGTACGTCTGTGCACCATATGTATACCTAATGCCCTTGGACGCCAGAAGAGGTGTTGGATCTCCTGGGATTAGAGTTCCAGACAGTGGTAAGCTGCTAATGTGGGTGCTGGGAATTAAACTTGGTCCTCTGGAAAAGTAGTTTGGTGCTCTTAACTGTTGGCCTGACTCTCCTGTGGAAACTTTTGGAAAGGTGCCATGCATTCTGCATCCAGAACCGTTCCCAACACGGCACAATGCCTGTGCACCTCTCAGCCCTTACCAACAGTCATTGCCTTCTCCCAGGATGTTGGCGGCCGGGGCGGCGGCGGCGGCAGCGGCGGCGGGCAGCGGAAGGCGGCGGCGTCATCATTAGGCAGCCGCAAATGTCCAGAGCCCACACCAGAATTTGAGGCATCCTGAGCTGAGTCCTTTCGCTACACAACACACACAACAGATGAATCGGTGTGAAAACAGACTTGGAATAGTGGAACCTCCGGGAGTGCTGCTCTAGGAGGAGAAGTTTTGCCTTGTTTGCCCCTCTGTCTAACAGTGACTGGTACAAAATTTTCCATTTCTGTGGAACTGCAGCCAAAGCCTTAGTACTCCCTGTAATCGAAACAGCGAACAGGGTGGTTCAGACAAACAGGAAATAGTGTGCTAGCTGGCTTTTGCAGATTGTCTGAAGGCATCTGCAGATGCCAGAATTGGCATCTCATTATTGTTTTAATTTTTAGTTTTTTATGTTTATTATGTTAGATGTATGAGTATGTGCATGTACCTCGGCTCACATACAGAAATGCATGTGTACAGGACAACTGGTGGGAATTGGTTCCCTTCCGTCCACCCTTTGGGTCTGGGATTCACACTAAGGTGGTCAGGCTTGAAGCATCTCATCAACCCACTGTTTCATAGTGGGAAGCTAACAATCCAGCCAAAAAGAGAATTCCTCAAAATGACACTTATCGTTTTGTTTTGTTGTATTGTGCTGTGTTTTTTGATGGTTTGGTTAGGTTTGTTGTTGTTGTTGTTGTTTTGGTTTTTTGGTGTTTTGTTTGTTTGTTTGTTTGTTTGTTGTTATTTTTTGGAACAGGGTTTCTCTGAGTATCCCTGGCCATCCTGGAACTCCCTCTGTAGACCGGGCTGGGTTCAAACTCAGAGAGATCCACCTGTTTCTGCCCCCTGAGTGCCGGGATTAAAGGTGTGAGCCACCACGGCCAGCTTATTGTTCTTTATAATATTTTTTGACTGCCTACTTTCTGAAGGGCCTTTCTTCATCTGACAGCCTTCTTATCTGCTGTGGCTCTGAGGGTCCACCAAATTCTCATGTATTGAGGACTTGATTCCCGGCCTCTGGAAATATCGGAGTTTGAAACCTTAGAGCGGTGGAGCCTAGAAGAGGAATGTTGGGTCCCGAGAGGGGAGTTCTTTCCGGGAATATTACCATCCCACTCTTCTCCGTTCCACATGCAGCCATGAGGTGAAGGCCCTCCTCTACCACACAGCCCTTCATGACGTGTGCAGACACCACAGACCAGAAGACATCAGACTTCCAAAACTGTGAGACAGAATAAACCTTTTCGTAAGTGGATTTTCACAGGTCCGGTAGAACCCTCATATACATAAAGTAGAAAATTAATTAATTAATTAATTAATTAATGAGTTGATGAGTTCGAAACAAATTTAAAAATCAGGGAAGTGTGTAAATTAACTGCACGGTGAGAAGAAAGGACGTGGGAGGAGGAAGGAGGCGCCATGGGGTAGGTGGATAGTGAGAGCACGGCCGTGAGGGCCGGCCAGCTGGAGTAAGAGCAACCCAGAAGGAACATGGCAGGTCACATCTCAGGGTTAGATACCACAGGAAGTAAACAAAACAGCACAGAGATGTGATTTCTGCCCTGATCTAGTGCTTGAAGGCTTACTGTAAATATTAAAGGTTTTATGTCTTTTATTTGGGAGTTAAATGATCTAAGGCAGGTTAAAAAAAAAAAAACCAAATAATATTTATTTATAATATTCATTTATAGCCCCAAATTGAGATTTCAGATTCTTGGATAAAAGACAGAAGCCACGATGGCAGTTAGAAAGGCAGGGAGGAATATTCCTCAGCCACGTTAGTTTTCCCCCCGTGCCTTGTATGGGTAGAAGCCATGCTAGTTTGTCATGCATGATTCCAAGGGGTGGGAGCATGAGCTATGATACAGCTGTGTCCCTGAGCTGACAGCAGGGCAGGCGGCCGAGCCCATGAGCTACAGATGGCAGGCTTAAAACAGCAGCCTGAGCTCTTCCAAGCACTGCCCTGCTCTGCAGTGGAAGTGTAACTTTGGGTACTCAGGACGGGCGGCCACTTAATCACAGAGGCTCTGAATGCCCTGTTGTGGAGTAAGTCCAGCAGGAACGGCCTACATGCCTCCCAAAGCCAAGGGTTATTGAGAACTGGTGTGCAATGGGGTGTCACACTGCTCTGACTAGCCAATCACTCTGATAATGTCTCCGCTTAGCGCATGATGTAGAACCCAGACGAAGACCTCCGGACAAATATAATATGCTTGGGAATATGCTTGGGCGCTAAGATGGAAAGGAGTTTAATACAGAGAAAGATAGTAAATTAAGAGATAACACAGAAGGATAAATAAATCCACGTAGATATTCCAAAGAAGGGAGAAAGAGATAAAAATTGATATAAATGTTTTCAAGGGTATATAGATACTAAATAAATAAACTCATGCCTTTGATCTCCATGCTTGGGAGGCAAAGACAGAACCAAATGGGTTTCTTGAGAGTTCGAGGCCAACCTGATCTACAGAGCAAATCCAAGTCAGCCTGGCTAGCTCAGTCGGTAGAACGCGAGACTTTTTTTCCCTTTTATTGGATATTTTCTTTATTTATATTTCAAACGTTATCCCCTTTCCAGGTCTCCCCTCCGGATACCCCCTATCCCATCCCTACTCCCCCTGCCTCTATGAGGGTGCTCCTCCACCCACCCACTCCCACCTTCCAGCCCTGGCATTCCCCTACACTGGGTCATGGTATCCCCTCAGGCCCAAGGGCTACTCCCCACACTGATATACAACAAGGCCATCCTCTGCCATCTAGAGCATGAGACTTTTCATCTCAGGATAGTGACTTTGTGCCCCATATTGGGCACCATTTATAGAAGTTAATTGATTCTTCCTCCCAGCCCCATGTTCCCCCAAATAGCACTCAGACTCAAAATATAGTTACAAAAGCCTTGGCCATATAGCTAGGCTCTTGTCTGACTAGATCA